>JARFOC010047672.1:0-21399 GCA_031763485.1 Osmoderma eremita | reverse complement strand
GGGATTTGTATGATTCCAGCTATTTTTGTTACAAAAGTGGAAACTATTATTTGTTAAAGGATTATATATTTTACTTTGAATTTCATAAATTGTATAATACTCCAATTCCTAAATAAATGTTCGAAATGTAAATTATGTTAATATTGAGTAATAATACATAAAATTATAGGCTTTTTCACTGATTCTTAAATAAAAAAAAGTAGGTTTTTTTATATTTGACTGTTTCCCTCAAAATATGCATTTTAACTGTCAGAATCCCAAATAATGGAACCGGAAGTAATATTGTACAGCTGATTCGATGATTTGGTAACGGTGTATCGAATTCTCATAAGCTCTGTACTGCAGTCGGAGGTTGAGATGATTTATAGCGTGAAGAGGTGAACATTTTGACATCCCATTAAACAAAGATTCTCTAAAGTATATACATAAGTGAAAGTACGTTGCATTAATACAAATAATAATAAAATATTACTGCCTGCTGTCATTATAAGCTTACTATTATTATTGCAAACACAAAGTTATATTAGTGTGCAACGATTTGACATAAGGGTGTGTACTTTAATATATGCATATGTATGGAGCATCTATATTAAATAATGTAGATAGGAAATTCTTTAGCTAACACTGTATTATCGTATTAAACTCTGCGTCAGTTAGTCCTTGACCAAGGACCACCACCGAAACCCGATCAATATTTTCTCTTAGACGAACAAACAAAGGACGCCTTGTCTCAGTGTATAAACGCGTACAATTGTACACAGAAATAATTTGATAATTTTGTCTAATTTATTGGTTTCGTCTTGTTTGACCGGAACAATGGATCAATTCATTCCATTTAATTTCGACCTACTTGCATGACGTTTAAAGCCATACGGAAGAGTTATAAGATATGTATGGTTATTTGCTAAGGAAACCAATTATGGTTGGTAACTTATGTAAATATTTGAAATGAAATTGTAGTGAACTACTCCAGAAAATAATTTATATTTGGTATAAAATCAATGGGCTATCAATTACAATCAATTAGACGAAATGTCGACTGCAAGTACGTGGATAGCATGTCATCCGCGAAAAAAATAATCTGATATTACAAGCATAAATTTATTCGGTGACCTTGAAGGTCGTTTGATGCACAATAATGAAATTTTATAAGATAATTACATAAGATAACAAGGCTATCAACAATTATTTCATATGCAAGTGTTCCAGTATGGTGCGAAAGTGCAAACATTTCAGTTTCTAAGTGACGCATACTTAAAAAATGGATGAAAAAAAAACGAAATGAAACGATTTTACTCCATGCATATACAATAGTGTGTGAGCATTTTACGGAAGAAAATATTATATATTTTTCCACAGCAATCTATTCAGAAACCGGTGAAACTATAAGTTTAGAAAATCCAAAGCTATTTTCAATTCATTCCAGACCCTGGTTCAAAATTATCGATTTGCAAAAAGTTACATTATTCAAATTGAAATATTCTCCAGTGCCAGTTATTACTTATTCTATTCTTATTATTAATTCAGTTTTGAGAGTAGAATCTCTTTTATATGGTCAGAACCATACAAAACTCGAAATAACATAAAAAATGAACTTAAAATTCCTTTGGTATCAAATAATATAAAGGAAATAACAGATTCATTATTTAAAATAGACAAAAACCAACTAGGAAAATGTCATGACGATCACCGGAAAAGTATTTTAAACCACATTTTAAATATATTGGAGTCTTTCTTATCCAATAAATCAGAAGAGAATTCTAATAAGGATTCTGCATTATCCTTTATAGATGAACAATTAAAATTGTACACAAATTCTAAATTAAGGTATCGATGTTCGAACAAATACTTTACTGTAGAAAAACCTATTATCGAGTGTGTAAAAGCAAAACTTCTAACAATAGAAAATTATGAACATTCACCGGTTAAGGAATCTATTCTTAAATCTGAAAGAATGCTAAACTTTATACAGGCTGAGTTTTTCTCAGATATTTAATATGGGAATCTCGGAAACCAGCGACGAAAGCGAGATGATCAAATGGGAAAAGAATTGCAGTTTTACGAGCTGAATTGAATGAGCCTTGTGCTTTTTTTCGAAAAAATACACGGCTAACTTGATATCTCGAAAAAACTGTTTTCTTGTTGTTTCGTTTAGGGCCTGTAGCTCTGTTATTATTTACTTTAGAAAAAAAGTGTGAAGGAGAAAGTTGTAAGTAAATATGTGCTGAATAAGGTTAAGATAGCTGTAATTTATTTATTTGTAAAAAGAATTATGTTAAGTGTTATATCGTTGAAATCATTGAAAAAATGTCTTTTTTATGAAGTCATTGGCGACTATGGTTTGCATTAAGAAAACCCGATTTTTTGTCATATCTCAAAAATTACAGCTTTATTTTTAAAAAAAATTGATGAGTGTCTTATTCAGCACATATTTACCTACAACGTTCTCCTTTTTTTCTGAAGTCAAAAATAACAGAACTACAGGCACTAAACCAAATAACAAGAAAACGGTTTTTCGAAATATCAAGTTAGCCCTGCATTTTTTCAAAAAAACAAAAAGCTTATTCGATTGAGCTCGTAAAACTGCAATTCCTTCCCCCATTTGATCGTCTCCCTACCTCCGAGATCCCCATGTTAAACTTCCCAAACTTGTTATATTAATTTAACAAATGAATATTAATATAACGTAAATAATATAAGAAAACGGCACAGATAGAAATATTGTTCAAATATATATACATATATAATTGTAAACTCCACAGGTGGCTTTGTTTTGATGAAGTAACATAATTCTCCTACTAAATTGTCAGTAAAAGCGAACATTAATATACGATATACATAGATAAACATCTGCTAGGAATCTTAATAGCAATCATTGTTTTATGATGCTTGTGCTCTTATTTAAAAACATAAAAGGAATTGTATTCAAACAGTCCGTAATTATTGGAATGTTTGTAGTAATCTTTCGAAAGAATGACAGTTCCTTCAAATGGGAAGCCCTTCAAAATAGTTGCAAATAAAACTAATACTTCAGAATACAAATACAAAAAGTGAGGAGGCTGAAGTGTTTCCAGAGACTTATATCAGACAGCTCCCATAGGGAGAAAATGCTTGGGATTAAAATGCGAATTAAAAAAAGCGACCGATGCATATGGTGACGTCACAAATCAGCATTTCGGCCTTCTTATTTCGGTGGTAACGGTTATTCCCTTCTATCTTAGTTATACGGAGGGTCGCAGAATTATTTAAGGCAGAGAGGGAGGCACGAGCTACGATAGCTTGGAAACCGCTGACACAATGTATGCAGTGGACGATTTCTTGCAAGCTTGGAACTCTGTACAATGTTTACCTTTACATAATTCTGCGCTAAACCTTAGATACACTGAATGTTTGTGATAGTCTCTTGCAGTGAATGCATGGTCAATCTCCGACTATGTTATGATATATGTATAACAAATATTACCACATAAATATGCCATAATTAGCAGAGCAACTTTATTTCGTTTCGGATAGTAGTAGACCTTGGCGCAAATTAAGCAAAAGCAACGAGCTATTCGCGTGTAGAAACTGAAATTACACGAGCTATATAGAATAATTCTTGTAATTATTTGTACCCCTTGTTAAGGTAAATAATTTGCCCAAGAGCACGTGGAGATTCCAACGAGGGAAATAAATAAACCAGGAGAGAAAAAGAGCCGAGGCAATAATTACTATTCTCGTGGTCGGTGCAGTCAGACTTTAACCTTGAAATCGTTCCTGTAGTTCGTGTTGTATTGTATATAGTAGCAGCATGTAGCGTGTACCAAGAACACCGTACGAATATATAAATAACGGAAACCCAATATGTACTTTGTAAATTCGTTTCGTGTATACCGATATCACAATTACCGACTGACTTGTCGTTTGGTTGCATTTTAGAAAATGCAAAATTTTTCCGCGTATTGTAGGAAAAACGAAATCAAGCACGGACAAAATTCCTATGGCGATTTTCAGATCGGTGGACGAAAACAGTGGACAGGTCAAGGAGCGATTTATCTCCCGTCGAATAATAGTGGGCACGTCGTCGTCCGACAAAGCAGGCTCTCCGGACGCGGAGGACCGCGCGTTGAATTCTCTTCGCCTCGGTTCTATATTTAGATGTTGCCTGGACGGGTTTTTAGTGCCGCGGTGCAATTATGTGTATTTATAAGTAATTACCGAGAGTCGCCTTTTACTAACGGGGCGCGCACAAGAGGCGCTCGCTTATATAGGATGTCGTTCGAATCGGTTTTCACGCGCGCCATTCTCCGCGAGTTTGATGAACCGGAATGAGAAGAAAAAAAAAAACGAAAAAACGGCCGGTGGGAAGTCGTTGAAATTATTTCACGGGAATACTAGCGAGGTGTTACGTACATTATTTACTTGTAAAGTATTATTGCGGCATGCCGAGTTGCGAAAGAATATTCCGGCTATACAATTGTGAGATATTTTTCGTCGTATTACCACGCGCTTTTTGATAAAGTATAATTATAAATATATGGGTGATAATATGTTTAAAAATACATATGTTGTTACATGCATATATATGTTGAACGTTGAACTGAAATAATATTATGAAATAAATAATTGCATGATATATAGTTACGTTCAAAATAATAGTTATATAAAAGTTATAGTCGATAAGGCTAAAACAACCCGTTGAAAATGAAGCATAGTCGTTAGCTAGCAAACTATTGTCAGTATATCCATCCTTTTTTATTTTATACGTATTTGTATAAGTCAATATTCTCTCATTCTTTCTGTTCATAATCTGTTGATTGGCCGCTATGTTGCTTAAAAATATGGCTTATAACCTTACTGATATATGATCTAAGTGATTAGTATAACATATATGTAAGCCACCTATTGACATATTGTGATAAGACTCTGTACGAGACTTAACGTTTTGTCTATAAGTAAAATTATCGCCTTAACTGAATTTTGATTAAAATGTGGCATATTCTCTTAATTAAAGTACTCACGAAAAACGAAAAAAGGATCCTGACAAATATTTATAAAGATCTACATTAAAATTGCATATTTAAACACAATTTGTTTCTTTATGCAGATAATTAGCATTAAACTGTAATGTGCAATTTATAATCTGATAAATTTTATAATGCTTTTAGTGTTTTCTACTCTAACAATCGCTGAAGACTTAAATAAGCCGTATCGATGTAATTACATTAGCAACAAAAAATATTTTGTTATGCTTGATTACATTAGTTCAAAGGCAGTATGTTATCATAATTACAGCACAAGAAAACGAAAAACATAATGTTTTTTAATTAAAAAATAACCATAAAATATTATCCTGATTTACATATGTATATATCATTACATTGCAGATAATTGTAAAGAGAGTATAAATATATTTTAGCGTTGGATTATTTATCTTTCAAATCAGCATATTTTTACAACGAATGCACTTTGTAATATAATTCTTATCTTATGTATATCTTAAATGCACGTCCTTTAAACATATATGATATAAAAAAATTATACGCTGCGAGCACAGCAGGTTTTTCATTTCTTGTGCAAAGTTTGTAAGAACGCATTTAACGAAGGCTTTACCATTTTGAATGTGTAAAACTAGGAGAGTTATGTTATTTATTTCAGTAACTTAAAACATTCGCAAGCGTTTAGAATTACAAGTTAGTCGTGCTTCAGGCTCGGGATTTTAAATTACCTGAGGATGTTCTACTATACAAGATGAATTAATAAAAGTTCCTTCTTCATGCGGATGAACTATAAATATAGTGAGAAAATATTATTTTAATAAAAGCATATACATCTATGCATCTATGTATATTATAGAAAAAAATTATTTTCGGATTATAATAAATATACATCCTCTTAAAAGATGTGCCACACATTTATTTAATACTAAAAAAATCAGGATGCGGAAAAATACCGTTCGTGAACCAAAAAAAAAATTTTGTTTGCATTTGAATCGTTCGGGAATCGATAATTCTATTTAATTCACGAGCGAATATTATGAAGCGAACTAAAAGTATTGAAGTAATTTTAGATTGTGAACCGGGGTACAATTTTAAGTAAAAATAAAAACTAAAAGATACAATTTTAAAAACGAAAAAAAATTATAAAAATAAAAAATTAATAAATAATATGCGCCCCTTCTCCATTTATGTTTGTAATATTTTTTTAAACATTTTTAAGACTAAAATTTTCAAGGGGGCCCTTCACTTTATATTTTTATTATTTTTTTCAAACATTTTTAAGACTTTCAAATTTTCAAGGGGGCCCCCTTTTTAATATATATTTTTTTAACATTTTTAAGACTTTTAAATTTTCAAAGGAGCCCCTTTCATCATATTTTTATTTATTTCTGTAACATTTTATTTTTTATTTTTCTTTTTTTTAAATTCATATTTATTCTCCCCACCCGGCACGTATTTTCTTTTATTTTGTTTTATATCAGTTTATCCATCCTGCACATATTTAATGTTATGCTATTTTATTATAATTTGTTTATTTCCTTTTCTTCACTCTGTATATCCTTTATTTTTATCGCCGACGCAATTTTATTTCTAGGAGAATTAAATAATAAATTTCCCAATGAATTAAATTTTAAGCTCCCAAGCGATTTATTCCCAAAAGAATTTCAAAGTATTCGCACCCTGATAACAATATAAAACAAGTCAAAAGAAAAATTAGAGCTAATCAAAATAGCAGATATATACCTAATTTGCAAAATTATTAAGACATTCAACTAGTAAAAAATCGCGTATATTGTAATATAACTAAACTAAATATTTCTTAATACTTCACTTAAATGATTTAAACTGTAGTCATTTATAATTTTCTAAAATCTGAATTGCACGAAGACACTCTCGGGTATTGTAGACGTGATTGGTGCATAGTCACTTAAAAGTTTACTATAGTATTTCCTTGCAAAGCACACACATTCAAGGATATATGTATAATGAGGGCAATCTAAGCATTTCATATTATCTAAACACTTCACTGCTTGTTCGCAGTTTTGTCAGGTTAAAAACATTCGTTGCACGATTTTGTGGAATAAAAATTCGTTTTGCATCCGTTGAGTTTCCCCAGAAAATAACACAATAGCATAGTCTAGATGCCAAATAGGCGTGTTATGCTGCGAGAGCGGCGTTCTTCCGAACTTCTGTTGCGATGACTCAAGGCAAACACAAAACCTAATAACTTTTCGGTGAGTACGTTTATGCGTTCCTTCCAATGTCGAAGCGCACTCTATTTCTACTCCGAGAAAGTTGTGATGCAGCGTTGCTTCCACGTGTATATTTCCGTAAATTTCAAAGTTATTATCGTGAAAATTTTATCAATTTTGTTTCTCTATATTCAATTTGAAGTTGTGTTCTTAAAACCAGTCGTTCATTTTGTAAAGTGTGCGAGCAATCTCGTTCTTTGTCACGTATCAGTTTCCACTCAGCACTTCAAAATATACCACTCCTAAAGCAAACCAACAAATCGCCAGTCACCTGAGTATCCGTGTGCAGAACTGATTTTCGGTTCCCTCTTTTTTATAGGTCTGTCTGTATTTAATAATTTAATACAAACTGGTTAAAATATTAGTTGACATTCCACGTCGATAAAATGGAATCTAACCACTTACTACTAACCATATGGAAACTATTAACTAAATTAATGCCTGTAATTCTAAACTTACGATAAACTCCTATTTTAATTTCGAAATTTATCCCTTGAATATTTGTACGCGATAAACAGAAATTTAAATTAATCTAGTCACACTATTCCTTTAAGGCGACGTCAAACACATGTGCCTTAACTGGAAACGCCTTATCGGAATTCCGCTGACCAAATTAATTGTCTAGAAACATTCGGCTGATAAAGTCTAGACTTTAAACTTTCATTAGTGTAAGTACGTATTCCCGTGTGGCGATTGTAAAGCGTGCCTGTCGACTTGTTTTAGGCGAGAAACTTGTTGGCGTTATGTGTGAAAATGCTTATCGTAGATACCGTGTGGCATTTGCCTTTATACATTACGTGTTCACATCTATTTTGACCTATGTACGTAATTTTTAGATATGCGCACACACAAGCACTTGTCGAGACAAACAAAGCGCATTTCTTCGTACCGGATAGACTTACATACCTCACGCGAGATCGACGCATGCGAGAAAGAACTCGGCTCTTACCAAATACGGTGTGTCTGTAGAAAGTGCATACGTATAGGTATATAACCCATTTAAATAATTGAAAAATGAAAAGTAAAACTGACTGCAGCCGTTGCAAGATCATAAACATGTCCGATCTCTCCCTTTAAAAGTAAAACCACCTCAACACCTTCGTGTAATAATACGCAGACACCTACCTACTTATAGCCGCCAGCCAATGCGTTGAAAACCCTGACCTGTACCCCACTAGGTTACTTATGCCGCATGCGGTAAATACGTGTAAGTAAATGTATTTGATTGTTAGTTACGGATTTTGTCAGTCACCTACTATACGTGAGTCATCGTCTAGGGAAACATAATTCAAACAACAGTGGCTGTATGGAGCATGAATGGTTTTTCTTTTTCATGTCTCCTTAATCCTTTACTGCTTGTATTTAGTTTTCTTTTAAATTTTCTTCAATTATGTACCACGATCCTAAAATCCCAAATGTCTGCTCGAAGGTTTTCACCTCTAGCGTAGTTCACCCTTATAAGTCACCCTTCTGATGTTCCCTGTACTCCTGAAGGAGCCAGATATATTAGTGACGAAACATCGAGTACCCCCTACCATTATAAGCCTATTTTTCATCCTTATTTTAATCTGTACTCTATCTTGCTATGATTACGGTTTAATCCCATGCTGACTACTGGTGAAAACTCTATACTTTTCAATATATGTAATCAATTACCCGCTCATGTATGAAGTATGTCAAGAGTATAAGTCCCGAAAGGAAATAAAATATATTTTGATGAAGAAAAAATTTATTACATCATACCTGGAACTATTTTTCTATGTAGTTATTACCTCTGTTTAGGTATTTATCATAATGGGCACTATTAGCCCCAAATCCATTCCTGTCAATTGCTGCCAGAATTTCATAGTTTCATAGCTCACAATAGCAGTAATGTTGAAACTTGGACCTTAACACAATTTTGAGATGCAGTACCAACGAAGCAGTCACGATGGTGAATGGTGAAGTGGCGAAACATCTCTACACCTCTATATATTTCCTTTAGGCTTTGATTAATTCCACTAAGCACGACGCTTCTGTCCACCTTTGGAACTCTGCAATTGTGTTTACGGCCTTTTAAATCACCGGAGACGCGCGCCTACTCGCTGTTTAGCCTTTTCTGCTCTTTATTTCGCAGTTAAATAAAAAAAAACTGTTTGCAGTGGTAAATAGATCACCGTTCGCTGCATATCGCAAAGTGACGCTTTGTTCGCTAGTACACTCTGCGTCGCTTTGCCTATTGCTTCCAGTGTTTGACACTTTTGTGTTAAGAAATTCATTAATTGCTTATATGTTGGCATTTCTTTGCCTTGGATTTTATTTTCGCATTCTTTAAATGTTTGGAAATCCATCTTGTTAGTCACAATATGTATCGTCCCAATGCTCTGTGGGTCGTTTTAGCGCTGCCAACGCTCTAGTATGCTTTTGGTCTCCATCTAGTATTTGCCTTAATATCATTGAGTTCTCTTTGCCTGCATTGGGCAGTTCAAAAATTGCGGTAATGTGTTTTTGCACTATTACACGCTTGTTATTGTATCGGTTTTGGAACATTTGCCATACACAAGCATAGTTATCGGCCGATATTTCGAGAGAATGCAGAACATTTGCTGCATCTTCTTTTAAGCAAGATTTCAAGCAATGAAACTTGTGAACGGGCGGAATATTACTGCTGTTGCGTATCAAGCAATTAAAGGTGTCATAGAAGGTGAGCCAGTCTTCCTATGCACCTGAGAACTTCGGTAACTCTATTGTAGGTAATTTTACCTGCTCCGACGAAGTTTCCTTCGCCGGACTTATAGTATTCAAACTTGTTCCGCATATATTTCCGAAGCGAGCTTCGAGATCAAAATACTTCTCTTCAGTTTCTCGCTCAGAATTCTCTAATTCGGATTCGTCTAGCACCTCTATTTTAGACTGAATTCATGCTACAAGTACGTGAACTTTTTATAGCGTGCATTCACATTTGGCTAAGAAACTTCCTGCTCTTGTAAGCGAGGCCTTCAACTACCTTCGATCCACTTTGTATACCGATAGTTCGGCTGCCATTGTGCCCGTATTTGTACATAGATGCACCCTACAAATTATACTAAATAGTATATTTCACCGATCCGAAAAGACGCCGTGTTCCGTCTTCGGTATCGGTTTTAATCGATGAAAGTAGTGATTTTTGGGGGTTAGTGTCTCTCATATCCGGCTCGAAGGACCACTGTTAGGGTTCTACTAGTTTGCAGAACAGTTTGCCGGTGAGAGAACACAAAAGAGGTATCTGGTTATTTTAAAATAGTTTATTTTCAAACTAAATAGTTATATAGGCAAATGTATAAATAAGTGTGTATATTTCACACTTAATCGCAAATCAAAGTCTTTCAGTAAGAGATTATAGTCTATGTGCACATTTTATTTATACGTCCGTATAACACCGTACACGCGCTGTGGGAGCTGTTGGACCTGATATCCGAAGTTGGCTGGGCGCAACCGTCTTTTGCGTATAAGCGAAAACACGGCCACTGGATGCCTTTCCAACTTGTCGTCGTACCCAGCCCCCTATATATATGCTCGGTTTGGTTCCGCGGTTGGTGCACTGGCGTGGTAGCAGGTAGGCAACAAGCGAGCGCCCGGCTCTGCAAGCGGTTGTAGCCCGTCAAATGTCCTGGGCACGAACGGGTCTCCGGTCGACGGCAGTTACTCTCTGGGTTTTTCGGCGCACACAAAACAGTCCTTAACAGTTTCTCGGCGGCTGAAGAAGCGGTTGGTGCTTTGAAAATGCATGGAGGTACCCCAATCGGAGTGGAAAGTGCTTCGAAAACTGGTTCTAGCGCATGCAAAAGTGTACTGTTCTTCATGGAAAATATTTTGAAAAACAAAGCCATGTACCACGATTAATTTTAGTTTATATTCTCTATTGCCGACATATAAAAGGCGTCCTTCGTACGCAGATATCTGAAGTAATAATGGGGGTGTGGCGGGAGAATAAAACTTACAACGCCGAATAATACTTATAAGAAATACTAGATAATCATGATGTGAATAAATAACCATTCCTTGGTGGACATTTTTAAACATTCACAAGATTACAAGGAATTCTGTAATGTTTATGTGTAAATATTTGGATAACTTATCACAGATATTTATACTCAACAAACACTAGAGTTACTTGTAGACGCATATGTACATTGCAATATACTCATGAATATTGCGTTTTTAATACTTTTAATAAATCGTCACATGCATTTTTTCCCTTTGCGAAACAGTTCGTTCTCAGCATAACCGCATTAACGATCATCGTCTGTGTAGCATTGACCGAGTGCTATTGCGCTCCAATATTGCATTCTAAAAACGACAAAACCGCAATATCGTCGAACACCATTGACACGGCGACCATATGTATACATGTGCCTAAAAATAAACCCAATTCGGGTTGATATTCCCGTTCGTACGATGTGTGTGCTGCGTGTATATAGCGCAACTGCATAGTCTGCGCAATCAATCCGTTCTTTCTCCTCTTGTTAGTAAAACGCGGAACCGCTAACAATAAATCTCTTTACTGGCGAAGCTGAACAAGTAATTTATTCCACGGGCCCGCTGGCATTCGCGTTTAATTAGTGTAAGTAATTATTGATAGATATTGATAGTAAAGGAAATCTATTAATCATGACGTCCGGAGGAGCTTCTGGTTACGAGGAAATTAATTAAAACTTGGACGATGAACGCTTTGCTTCGGAGAAATGTGTGTATGCATAATGATGCGCACATCCATATTAGTAATGTAGGTATGTTAATGTTGTCGAGTGCCCTTTTTTGCGTGTGTGAATGCGTGGTTATTAGGTGAATGTTTTCTCTCACCCATGATAATTTTATTTGAAAAGGCAATCGTTCCCGATGCTGAGTCATCAGAAGAAATTCCATATTTATTGATTTCTTTTATTGACGTATTTTGCAAAGCTAATCTCAAAGCAAATATACCAAGCATGCATGTATTCTTTCTTAGTCAACTTTTATATCCATTTCTATCGACGTATTTCGTAAAACTGACCTGGGAAAAGCAAATGAAGTATAAATGGGAAAGCTGCATTCGCATTCGCGTATCTAAAAGTAAACTTTTAGATACGCTAACATATTAAGAGTTGAGGCTTTTTAAGTTTTCCACGGTTTCTACGGAATATCCGACGGTAATATAAAAAAAAAATAATAAGATAAAATAATAATTAAGAATATCCAAACCAGAAATGCATTTTAAAAATATAATTTCAAATCAAATATGTTTTTCTAATCCAAGCAAATATATTTTAAAATGACGTTATTTAGATGATTAGATGCAAACAATTATATGTTTAAATCAAATAAATGATATGGACAAAATTATATCCTTCAATTAAACAAATATATTTTGGGGCCATTTAATATTCAAATTTGCTTGACTCAACGCAAATTTGTTTGACCCAAGAGTTTTCTCTGTGTACTTTCCTTTTCATTTATGATGTATATTGACATTTGCATATTAAATTATGTCTATCTTTCTTGTTCTCAGTCGGTAATGTAGGACGCTACTCTATTAGGGAATAAATAATATTCAGCCAGTCGCAAATAATGGGACTAATTAATATTATTAGATAAGCCAACATTTTGTTTTTAAATATATTGTAGTACCCTAAGATATACCCACACATATCACTACACAATACAAAAAGAGGTTTGGAAGGCATAACGGATTCAGACAAGATACCAGGCGAACCAAGGAACTGGTGATCAAGGGCAGTTTCTAGAGGCGTTGTGGGCACCATGCCAAAAAGTGGAGTGCAGTACCTGTATTGAAAAAAGCAACAAATGTCATCCACGTAAATAGGAGTGTTCTGTTACTAAGAAAATGATCTAGTAACGAAGGGGGAGAGCAGTCAATAAAAAGAGTATATTTCGATCATACATTGCATATAATGCACTTTGATTTTATTGAGAATATTAATGACTTACTTCCTTAAAGAACCAATTCATTACTGTCATCAATAAAACTCTGTTACAATGCTGATAGAGACGGGTTACCCACAATATATGTACATAAAGTATTTTAAGTTTATGCCGGGCTAATTTAAGATTATTTGATGAATATTTTCTTTTTGGAGAGCAGAGGTTAATAAACAGGAAGGAGAAAGTGGGGGCTACTTGAAAGTACCGTAATTACTCCAAGATACATACCATACATATACAGAGAAAACGAATGCAATTAAAAAGCATTGATTATAAAATAGTTAAATAATGGAAAACAGCTGGTGAAAGATGCTTGTTATCAGTGCCATTACATTTATAATATAACTTAGTAATTAACGTAATTAATTCTAATGAATTTTATTGTGGAGTACGGTTTACGTTGTTCGCAAATAATACTTTGAAGACTATTTGGAATCTATTTTGAGCTATAAGTAGCAATGAACGTATCAACTACAGTTGGACACTACTCCACTATTGATGGAAGAATGCAAAACTATTAGAGTTTTGCATCCTTCCATCCAGTGGCGGTTCGTCGGGGGTGGCAAAGTAGGCATTACCCGCCCAAACATAATTAAAGAATATGAACATTTTGGGACATTTAAATTTATTTTTTAATAGTAATAATAACAATAAATGTTCAGTGTTTGTGCCAACTGCTGCCCACCCATTAAAACACCCACGAGCCGCCGCTGCTTTCTCAACCTAATTTGCAATCCCGAAAGTGCATAATTAATTATAAGCGTTTCATTTCTTATTCATATCCACCAAATTGATTTTAAAAAAACGTAATAGTCCCCTACTCCTTGTAACGGTACTCTTACAATAAACTTAATTTCGAAAATGGTTTGTCTAAAATGAGTACTCTATTTATACTGCTCAAGTCGTGCAGTTCTAGTAAAAGTAATTTATGTACCATATGATAAATGCGATAACAAGTCTATTACATAAGAAGGGCAAAAACAACAACAAAATTAAACAACAATGGATAAAATATAGATTTGGGGCCCCTTTTGACTGTTAATATGAATATTAATAAAAAAATACGTAATGGAATAATGAGTAATGTAGGAGTTTGTGGACTTAGCTCTCCGGATTCCAATTTTCTAATTCGCCGAGGCTATCAGATTCGACGGGAAGTTCGGGTTTAAAACAGCCAACCTGCCCTGATCGCTTCCTGGTCTTCGCTCTTTTTGTTGGTCCGACTCACAACGAGATATCTCTGGATGAATAACTTATTACGAGGTTATGGGGTCGATAACGACTTTTACTTAAATAACGCAACCAGTCGAGTCAATTACTGTCACTTGACTCCCTAAACTCAGTAACACCCCCAACCAGGTCAAGAATTGTCCCTTGACTGCCTTTTATTTCATTTATTTTTTCCTAATGTCAAAATTATCCTAGTCAGTAATGTCACCTGCCTGATTTATTTTAATTTAGTTTTGACGTACTGTCCAAACTGCCGTCCCGCTTGATAGCTCGTGTCTTCCTACTATAGGCTTTCTCTCCACTTTATTACCCGTCCACAACTCCTTTTTACAATATATAAATGATAATTTAACAACATAAACTGAAAATCTTGTCAAAACTGCACCGACATTTGAAATTTCTATGGTATTTAAATACAAATACATATTTTAAATTGTACCGTTCCATTACCAACATAGAAAATATGCAAATTCGTAAAATAGAACACACAATCTATGTACATATGTATATGAATATATTCGAGAAATCCCTGTGTAATTCTACTTGCTGAACATTGTTCTGCTACCACTGCTTGTTTCCATTGTCGTGAAAATAAATCATCCAACATTCCCTTTAGGAAAGAAAGAATACACATGTACATATATACAGTACGCTAGCGGGATATATATTAGTCCCTAGGTTGGTCGGATATACTCGAGACAAGATGGAATTCCATTGCTATCCTAATGTTGTACGGCGGGTTTGATTTCATTGTTTTTTGAATGTCAGTTTAATCGTTTGATGTTAATTTTAAACCACGCCAAAATCGTCGTGTAGCATCGGCTGTCCACAGGAGCGTCTCACATACGGTATAAGCATTATATATACATACGGATACATGTTGAACACGACGAAACAAGACTGGTATAACCACCTTAGAGTGCCGAGAAGTACTAATACATAGAAACTGAGGACTACATCACGGACAATGACTCGTTTTTCAACAGTTCCCCCATACATCATCGCCGGATCGATTTGAACTATGTACGCGCGTTGTTCATTGTATGTTGTTGGTACTGCGTTTGCATGTTGCGTCGGTATGTGTGTGTGTGTGTGTATGTAATTTGCCAGTACACAACTACTTAGCGTTAGAGGCACTCGAAGAGAAGTATTGAACTTAAATGTCACTTCGACTGTTCTTCAATATAAGCTCGTTAAAAGGCAATCGACTACCGAGATACGCAACAGACACATGGTGTTCGGACTGCTGTGCGTATGTACATTTTCAATGTATAGCTTGTATAATGAGCTACGATACTTTAGAAACAAGTACGGGTTGCTATGAGCCTACTAATTAACAGGATTTGCATGTGAATGGAACACCAATAATCGGAACAGGGTAATAAAACTTCTAGGCCGATACTATAAATGATTGTAACTGCATTACATAAATTCACAGACGTAATGACTCATTCAATCTAATACTTACTATTTTGCCATCCCTTTGAGTAGTAGAAATATTGAAAATTGTGTAAATACCTGGAACAAAAGAGAAATACTGTTAATATAGGTGATATAAAAACTTTATAGTATCTTAGAAAAGGTAATAAGAACATTGTGTGATGCCTTCCGTTATTTATGAGAAGTCATGGAATTTTTTCTGTGCAATTGTTGAACGATTACTAACAAAATAACACCACTTAAACTTGCAGGAAATGCTATTCGTATAAAATGAAACAAGAGAAAATCGTTTTGGCAAAAAAATTGATTGTAAAGATTACTTGACATGATTTCGAAACGTAAAAAAAATTGCATCTAATTACGTTATTCAGTTTTGCCCTTTTTAAAAAATGAAGGTTTCTGATGCTTACTCGGAAGCGAAACGTTGTGCAGAAAAAACTGTCAAAATGATTAAAAATGGAATAAAAGTGACCATGGCGATGTGCCTGCGTTTTTATCAATATATCTTTAAATAACCAGGAACAATATAAAAACTACAATTGAAGAAATTTTTTCTTCAACAATATCAAAATTATAAAATACATCTGGAATTTCAAATGGATCCAAAGTGCAAAAGTTTAGTCCATTCAAGCGACTCCTTATTGTTTCTAAAATGCCCAACTGGAAAATGCAAAATGTAATTATCGAACTGATTGTGAGTGTGGTTTCAAAACATTTGGCCTGATAAAACGAACATTTTGAACCCTCAGTTTTGGGGAGGATTGAACAATAAATACTTCGATGGATTGATTTGATTTGGACCCCAATGCAGAGAAAGGACTTTCGCATCCCTTAACACTGCGGCCTTGAGGCCTATTGTATTACTTTGCACTTGTTTATTTCCTGATTAACCGACCAGATTTACCCCCCTGACAAGGTTTAGTAGAGTGTTCGTCAAATCCCTTTCCAGTATGCCCCGCACCTGATAGGAGGTTTCTCCGGTAGCCTAATGCGTAGCATTCAAAAATAATGTGAGAGGCTGTTTCCTTCTCTTCATTGCGTAATCTACACAGTAGTTCCTCTATGTAGACTCGCGTTCTGTGCAGGTGTTTCCTTGGGTTGCCGTGTCCAGTAAGTAGACACGTCATCATCCTAATCTGCGTTCTGCTAAGAGACAGTATGTCAGCTGCTAAACGCTGTGATGGTTTCCTCATCATATGTTTGCTGTATTTCTGTCCCGCTATATGGTGCCAGTGTTTCTGGTGTTGTTCAGTCACCAACTCAGTTACCCGCACAACGCGCAGCAGCTGTTGTAATCCCGAGAGTTGGCTCAGGTCATTTCAGATCCCTTCCTTTCTAGCTAGTCCGCCTGGCCATTGCGTGCCCCGGCACCCACATCAGCTTGACTGTATTGTGTTTCGCCAGGTTTTGAAGGTCTTGCAGACAGTCCCATACCAGCCTGGAAGATGTCAAATAAGATGCCAATGCCTTTAAGGCAGCCTGACTGTTCGTGAGAATGTGGAGCGGTTGGCTTTGTGGCCTCTGCTGCTGACACTCTCTAGCACTTTGATGGACCAAAAGCTATTTTCATAACTCTGAAATGCTAGAGCTCTCAAGCTGGGAGTGCTCTCTGAATATTCTGACAATAGACGAAGCAGCAATTCTCATCAGAATGCGTGACTTTGCTTCTTCAACAGTAAAGATATTCAACATCTTTGGCGTTTTTTTTTGCTCACATATCCGAAATACTTTTCACTAACCGAATTCTTGTTAGAAGACCCCTCTCTTTATATATGTATACCACATTCAGATTAACCACTACATGTTATCAAATTTCTCACAAATTGGTTAGTCAGGGTTAACAGAAATGAAAAGAATGCTAATCATCATGAGAAAACGCTGCTTTTCATATATTTTTCCTATGATATCTTATGGTTTTAACTCATTATTTTCGGTTAAAAAATAACTAGAGTTTCGGGATGTGCTCTAAAAATACTTAACCTGGCGATGTTCTCTTAACATTTTGACACGCTATTGCGCAAAAACCGAGTCGATCGAATCTTTTTACCAGTTGTAATTACAAATTCCTTAGATAATCTCAAAAGATTTCCCTTCATTCACTGCATATAATGTATAAAATCTATTCCAAATTACCATCAGATTCTTTTCCGTTGATAAGTTTTATTAAAAAGCACATCACTTCAAATTTAACAGCTTTAACACGCACCTAAACTTCATCTTTAAGAGCAGCTATTAATCTCGTATCTACTTCATTTATAAACGCTCCATCTCGTATTCTCGTAACAGCTATACATATTACATATACATACAGGCAAACGCGCAATATACATGTACACATATCTTCTTCCAAGCAGACACTTACACAACTAACTTGCTCGACGAAATTGACTACCTGATTCGATTAGGAGCCGACGGATATAATTTCAGAATTTACGACGCAATCTCTGTACTCCTTGCTACTGACACCCGCTTTGAGCATAACATTAACGCATCAAAGCTGGTAATTTACGCGCTATAAGTCGTAAAACGTAATCAACTCGACTTACTGCGCCGTAAAAATTCACAATAGACGAAGCCTACTTGATATTTTTCCACGGGCACGTCTTATCATCTGATGATTTGTACTTGTCTGTGGCGTGGAATAAAAATGGAAGAGCTTTGATGGAAGGGAACGAAGCCAGATAAGAAATATTTCTCCTTTCTTGTTGGTAATGTACAGGCATCGCTAGCAAAAGCGCGACGAAATCTTAAAATGATCAATAAAAAGTTATATTTTGTCGAAATGAAAAGATAAATTCATATACCATAGTCCAGTTCACATTTTAAAGGAAGTATTGCGCTTATGGAGAACGTTGTAAACTCTATTTATAATAATACCAACAGTTAGCGACAATCCCCGTTATAGAAAAGGATAAAGAGATACAAGCACCTATAAAATAAAAAGAGATGGATATATTCCATAAGAGCAATACTTCTTTTAAAAAGTACTGGACTATGAACTGAGAGTTTATATATTTTTCATAACAATTTCAACTCTCTATTCGGTTTTGGTAATCGTTATTGATTGATGATCTATGCATCACCTTTAATGAATGCATCTGGATTATGTTACAATCAGAAAGTCTATATTTTCATTACTTTATGGGTGCGATCTTCACAACAAAAAATATGTAAGCCAAGTAATAAGGCAAGATTCCAAAATGTCACTCACCGATTTGCACGAAACTTTAATAGCGTGTTTTAAATCGTTGACTAGCTGCGCCATCAGAATCTTTTTGGGCGAAAATTGTAGTTCGGCAATTTTTGGTTTTTTCATTTTCTCTTTTCTGGTTTACACCGTTATTTTCAACAAATATGACAAAAGGCCCTTAAGGTAGCTCAGAATCTTGTTCAATGAGGAATTGTTCAGGTCAGCTAGGGGAAGTAATTACTATCCCAAAGATGGAATACCCGATTTGAGTGGCCGCAGGACAGTGGCACATAACGTGCTCTACTATTTATTCGTCCTCCATACACAGTCGACATTCGGTTTCTTCCGATAACCCGATTATGTGTAGGTGTTTTCTGAGTCTGCAGTAACCTGTAAACACAGAAGTAATTGTTTTGACCCTTTCACGATCAAGTTTTAGTAATTCTCCAGTTCTGACATGATTAGATCAGAATTGTATTTAGAATGGTTTTGCCGCTATTTAGTTTAGAATGGCATTTGTGCGCCTCCAATGCTTTCAGTACAGCCTGACTGTCACTAAATTTTTTTATTGATTTATGTTTGAGGTGTTTGTTTAAAACCTCTCTTACGCACATCTTAATGGCATAGATTTCAGCCTGAAAAATTGTTGCGTGTTGTCTGAGGTTATAGTGCTTTTCAGCTCTCAGATTACTGCAGAATATTCCTACGCCATCTGTATTTTCGATCCATTCGTAAACTAGCAGGTGTCTACTTGGGTCAGTTTGGTTTCATTACATCTCCATTCCTCTTTATTCGGATAAGAGGTAATGAAAAATGTGTCGGTTATTTGCAGTAACTATTTGCTTTGTTATTTCAACTATATCATGAAAATCTAGTTTGTTCAATGAAACAAATTATTTAGTCAAAACACTTATTAGAATCAAGTATTATATTTGGTTGAACTGAACAATTATCCAAAATTTGCTCTCAACCATAGGATGAAAATATGATTTCCTAGTACCATTAACAAGTCTTGCAAAGGAAAAAGTATCCCCATTTTATATGTTCAGTGATAATATATTTACTTCAGTATGCATAGTGCGGCTTCGAGCAGACGACGGCAAAATAATGCTTATGCAAGAGATATGCATACAAAAACCTTGTTTTAAATTTGGTTTTTGTTTTATTTAAAATCCGTGTCTCATAAAGGTGAACTTACATAAGAGAATTAAGTAACAAGAAATTTCCTACTCAAGCCGATCAATCAACGGAAATTAACTTGACAAGAATTAATATTTATTTTTTGGCTCTTGGCCGACGATAATTATAAATCAATTTCGTAATCGTGACGAAATAAAATTCCGGACAAGGTGAAGCGAAACGCGAAACAGCCAGCCGTAAGCGGATATGATTGTACAATAAAAGAATGCCAACTCATAAAAGTGAATAAGCTAAGCCCGTTGACTGATAAGTGACCGCAAAATACTTCCACAGTAAGATCTGACATACTATCTTCTCCGCAAATAAATAACCGCAAATGTATGTATATGATTTAAATTAGCAAAATAGCTTGATTGTATGAATATTTGTTGTGATTGTGAAATAAATATTTTTATCTGTGTACACCCAACGTATTTCATCTGTTTTCTTGGTAATATGTATTGATAAACAATTTTTAGGAAATTTTCCCAGTATGATATGCATGTGGTTCAACCTGCTGCTCACACAGTCATGAGGATGTAAATGATTGTGGTGGACAATCATTTAGTTCAATAACAAACTAAATGATTGTGGTGGAGTGTAGTGAAAAATGTATTGTGCGTTTAGAAAATCATTCAAATGTTGCTTTAAACTCGTTAGACAATCCTAAGACACCACTAGATTTAAGATGAAAACAATAATTTTATTGGATGTAGAGAGAGATATGCATCTGCCATTGGCCAGAACCTCTTCATATTCTTTCTTAAAACGGCAGACACACCGAGAGCGTCGTAAATGTTTTTGTTTCTGAGGAACCACGGAGCATGGATCAGTAGACCATTGGGTTGATATCTGTCTTGGCTTACATTAAAGGAGCGACATTATTATTGTACTTTATACGGTGAGCAAATATCTACACTCTGAAAATTTGCGGTTATTTATTTTTATTGTATCTAACATCGTCTTTTTTACAATTTTTTTTATAATGAAATTATATCATCATCATCATCATCTTCATGGATTAGGCCGTGCGCCTGTTCCGTCCTAGCCTCCACCTCGTCCTAGATCTTCCCACGTCTCTTCTCCTTTTAGGCCTATACGTCATTGCCAGTTTCGGTAGCCGACTGTCTTGTAACCTCTCCAGATGTTCCGCCCATCGTGCTTTGTAATCTTGAATCTTGTCATTAAT
>JARFOC010047653.1:0-21403 GCA_031763485.1 Osmoderma eremita | reverse complement strand
AGTACGCCCATTCATTTGAATTTAGTACATTCTCTAGAATGAAGGAAATACTATCTTGCATTTAGTAAAAATATTTATGAACATAGATGTACTTGGTAATAGAAAACGTTTTTCTGTGTGTATACACACCTAATATCTCAAGTTTCGAACCGTTTATGCCAAAATATTCGTTTTCTGGTACGTGAAATTCATCATACATGGTTACAGGTAAATACTTACTGTTAATTAAACTGATTGGACTGCCAGTATCAAACATTGTCCTTAAACTAAACATACCCGTCACTCCAGCAATATCAAACTCCAGCTTCATTGGGACCTCGTACACGGATTCTGTTTTTCAGCAATGTTTCATTGCAATTGATTTATCGGGGTAGAAAATCTTGGATTTTGGATCATCAAAAACGCAAAATAACCTGCACGTGTTAATACACATAATTATAAATATTTGGTTTGATAATTTACAGTAATATGGTAAACTGCATTCTATCGTTTTGTCTTTACCTAATTCACAATTGAAGTTACTCCCTTAAAGCAAAATGAAAGTGGTCAATTGTATTTATTTTATTTGACAGAGGTGACTGAGGTAGATATACCAAAGTGTAGCACCTGCAACATGTAGTAACATGTCTGAATTGTTGGAGCAATTTTTTCAGTTCAAATTCAAAAATGTGCTGGTTGTCATTATATGCAGGATTACTCTACAGGTATAAATAACTTAGAAGGTAAGATTATGTCGGTAATATCCCATTAGGAAAGAAATTCCACCGTTGAAATCCCTGTGGGGTATAAAATCCACCGAGAAAAATACTTAATAAAATGAAATTTTAAAGTGGCAGGTAATTTTAAACTCCTATGTGGCTATTTTGACACAGAAAGTAAATTTACACCAAAAAATAGGAGGAAAAAAATTTGCCCCCTACTTTTAGTGTAAAATTTCCCCAAAAGTTTCTTACCGTATAGAAGCTACCGATGTAGCGATCCATTCAGCAGACGATTCGACGAAGGTAGTCCTGCTTAGATTTTAGTTATAACTTATGATGAATCGGTAGCGTAGCAACTTCGTCTTGTGAATGCAACCACTGCATGCATGTCTCTGTAGCAGATGATGGTAGTCAGAGCCCCTTGGAGGGTAAGCACCATATAACTTTAATGAGAAGTATTTAACAAATCGTTTTGTACTCGCTCCAGTGTTAATTGCAACTAAGTAAAATAGAGTAAGATACTACTGAGGGATATAACAGCTTACTCCTCAGCAGTGCACGATATAGTGCTTTCAGTGATGCCATATTAGTAAAACCACGGAATGACTTAATCAAGGAAGTCAACAGTTTATTAGTTCCATTAGTTCTATTAGTTGAGAGTATATGCTGTGTAAAATTGAGGACGATTGTCGAACCTTACACCCAGATCAATGACCTCAATGTTACGTAATAAATCTACGTTGTTAATAGTATAATTAGCGAAGGTGGGATCTTTGGCTTAGTGTACGAAACAAGGAAGCATCTCTCAATATTAAGTTTTAAACAACTTATAACACACCGTTTGTGTAGTAGAATACAGCTTAATCGTTTTTAATGAATCCGTAGATTTTTAGAACGTTCCCGTTGGCTAGAACGTCAAAGTTCAACAATATTAATCAATCATCAATGAAGATGTTAGACAGCAGTGGCCCTAGGTTATGTGGTACTGGTGTGGTACACCAGTACAAACTTTGAAAATTCCGGCAGGAAATCCGTTGTAATTGATATAATTGTATGTGTTCTAAGGGCAAGACTCCATAAACTTCGTTAGCCTCCCAGAAAAAAAACAAAGTATGCCAGATTTTTGATATGAAATGCCTGAGAATAATACGTTGTTACACGCCTTATCCCAACAGCGCAACCCAATTACAGGGGGTCAAAAAGGCGGTCGTAAGTTGTTATTATTATACCTGCGTAGAATGACTTAAGATCTTGGCCCATTGGATTGAGGAGTAAGGAAACCTCACTCACCACACTGAGAGCGCACCCAAGCTTCGAAGCCAAGATCACGAAAGGGGCAGGCAAGTTGCTAAGCGACTACGTCACCAACCCGGCGTGATCAGTTACATCGGATGCTTTTGACACATCTGTGTATATAACGTATTGAAGAGAAGAAGAAAGGAAGTCAATAAAAAATAAAGTTGATTGTCAAAAAAATATAGAGTTATGTAGTAGGAATGAATCTAGTCTAAAGGTCGCACAATAAATTTAATTCTTTATTGCACCAAAGCTCACCCTCAGGTGCCTGTATACAACTTTGAAAATTTAAAGATCGAAAGAGGTTTAAGGAGCTATAAATCTGGAAATAAAAAAAGGAAACGCAGAAGAGAAGAATAGGAAGAATAGAAGACATCTTCCGGGCTCCGGTATTATGGATCGACGTAAGGTGAGAGCGCGGTAATGAAAACCTTGTTAAAAGTTTCCTCCATTTATCGTGTCTTAGATAAATGTCACACCCGTTGAAGTCGAGTGGATCCCGGCACAAAAGGGTGAGAGAATTCGTTTCGGGTCGGATTGAATGGAACTGCTAGCCTGCTACTACGGCGATCCGGTTTCGTCGCTTGGGGTGGATGTAAAGTGTCCGGAGAAACGTGCGTTAATTCCGGGTTCGTCTTTTATATAAATAGGTACGGATTTAGTGCAGTTATGAGCCTCATCACCAAAGAAACCGAAACCGGCTGGAAATTAGATAGAAAGTCTCGCGGAAGCTTACGAAGTTACTCATAAACATAGAGCCGAACATAAATAATTTCATATCATCCCACCAGGTTCACCCATCTCATTCGAAAAAATATATATTTTAAAAAATATAAAAAAGCTTTATAGAAAATGCACTATAAAGGATAAAACAACTTTTTTTTCTAAGCGCTATTGGTTCACCCTACACTAAGAATAAAACAATTTTTTTCTTAACTTTTTATATAGCTTAAATAAAAGACAACAACAAAAAGACATGCAATATTACAATCCTAAAGCCTTATATACCCTTATGTGTAAGGCAAAACTATTGTTACCAACCGTAAGTAAAGATTTTGTTTCTGTAACACAAGCTCAAAGAAACTGCAGCTATAATTGACGATTTAGTTGTAGATTTAAAATTAATTACTTCTAAACACATTTCTGGTACAATTGTTGGTATCTTAGCTAGTAAGTGGATGTCGATAATGCAAAGTCAAAGTAGCATGATCTATGAATGACTGGAAAGATAAATTGAACTATAATTGAAGTCATATAACACATATGACTGTATTTGTATTTACTCCACCTGCAATTACGTTGTTCTGTAAATGAAAGCTTCTTGCATTTATTAGTCTTATATCTGCTACAACAGTATCTTGCCATATTTTACTTGTTAATTATGTCTCTTCCACTAACCTGATTGATCTGTGCAGCTATATTATATTTTACTATATAGATATGCTTTAATATAAAGAAATTTGTTCTGCCTTCGAATTTAAATACTACTTAAAGTTTGCAACGGCTAACCATTCATATGTAAGCAGCTTTGTAATATTCTTTTTTGCAATTTACAGGCATCTTCTCCCAGAGCTTTGTGGTCATATGTCGATTACCAGAAGGGTAACTCGCGAATCCCTGGAATGGTGATCAGGAGTTGGATGAACCGCAGGATATAGTTAACTCGTTTGCAGACGAATTTGCTCCGGCTTATTCTGTTTCCGGTAACAGCAATTCACCTTTGATATCCTTAGACCTATAGGCTTTTCATATTCCTTTAATATCTTATGACAATACTGTAAAGCTTATGGCGACTCTCTCGAATAAATACACCTCTGGTGATGATCAACTTCTTTTCTTTTGCATTAAGGATGTACGGCATGCGTTGGCTACCCCTTCACAAATGATTATTAATTTAGCCATTTTAACTTGCACATTTCCGAAACTATGGAAACGTTCGAAAATCGTACCAGTATTCAAGAAAGGCGTAAGAATTTCTGTATCTAATTATAGACCAATATCTACTCTTTGCAACTTGACCAAAATATTTGAGCATCATTTCTTCTCATGTTCGTTCGTATATATGTCCCAAACAGCATGGATTCTTCCCGGGTCGGTCAAGCACTACGAATCTGGCAGTCTTCTTGCAGTACGTTTGGAGAACAGGTGTAATATACACGGATTTCTCACGTGCATTTGATGCAATAGACCACCTACTCTTTGTTTGGTTTCGCTCCTTCTTCTCTAAGCTTGATGACATCGTATCTTAATAACCGAAAGAATTATGTTCAGTACAAAGGCTGTTGCTCTAATGAATACCTGTCCACCGCTGGTGTCCCCCAGCTGTCGAATCTGTGTCCGCTGTTATTTATTTTGTTCATCAATGATCTTCCTGTTTCCTTACCTTGCAACGATCTGGGATATGCAGATGAGCTTAAGATCTATGCGCCTGCTTCTGTTGTGAGTGATGCCTTGCAGCTTCAGGGGGGTATTAACATTATTATGCAGTGGTCTGTGAGACACAAGTTATCCCTGAATGTTTTGTCATGTTCTACACACGTAGAAATGCTCCTTTTTCTTTTCATTACACAATTAATGGGCAAATCTTGAGAAGAACTTTCGAGATGATAGATCTCGGTGTGCTCTTTGATTCTTGTTTGGTGTTTGATCAGCTTATAGCGGGTATGGGTTTGTCTGCGTCTCGTACTCTTGGTTTCATCTTCCATACATTTTACCGATCTACAAATTATTAAAACTCTATAGTTTGCGTTTGTTGTCAGTAAATTAGAGTATGGATCAAACATCTGGTATCCATTTTACAGTACTTATAACACCATTATTGAGCGTCTTCAGAAACATTTTTTGAAATTTTTATCTTTTAAAACATCTGGAAATTATCCTTATTGGAATACGGACTATTATATGCTATTAAATGAGCACAATAAGCAATCCCTGGCTCAGCGTAGAGTCTCTCATAGTGCACAGTTTTTGCATAGACTTGTGAATGGTACTGTTGACTATTCAGACCTGTTGCCTGATGTTAACTTTAATGTCCCTAGAGTGTCGTCACGCTTTGTGTCAACATTTACATATGCCACCCCAAAAACTAATCTTTTTCTCAAAGCTCCACATGGCTCAGAATGCAAATCTGTTTTATGCAGTTGTTTTCACTGGTAGTATTACGAGTTAATTGGGCTTAGTTCTTAGTTTTTATATTATTTATTAATTTCTTTTTTTTGTAATGTCATGGTTCATAAAATTGATTTCTTCTTATTGTTAGCTAATTGTATTGATATATGTATTTGTACTTCTCTATGTGTCCTTGGGTCTTGGCTTGGTGGGCAAATAAACCGATATTATTATTATTATCTTCCATGTTCTTTAAGATTTATATTGCACCCTCTGTTTCTTGAACGTTTTGTAATATAACAATCGACATGTCATGTCCAACTTCTTTTGATGTATTCACATACTTGCTACAACACCGTCTTTTGCCATATTGTACTTGTTAATTATGTCTCATCCACTAACCTGATTGATCTGCTTAGCTGTAATATACATTACTATATAGATATTCTTATGCTGTAACCTAAAATAATTTACTCTACCTTCGACTTTAAATTGTACTTAATGTTTGCAACTGCAAACCATTTATTTATAAACATCTTCGGGTACAGGAGAATTACAATTTAATAATACACATATTTTAGTTTTTAGGTTACGAATGCATCTGTATATGGATAAGATTCCATGAAGATATTATTTACGACAATTTTCTTGATATCTTTGCCACCTGTATTAAACAATATACGATCATATACTAGTTTATACTGTTAGTTTTCAATATATTTTTACCTTAAAACGCCTTCACTCCTCAAGGTAAACAATACAATACCACGATTAAGGTGGGTATTCACTACTGTGGTTGGCAGAGCTGAGCAAACTGCGGAAAATCTGACTAACGTATAACTTTAACTAGAGCGAGTTTTCCATAATATCACTCCGCTCTAAGTTGCACAATATAATGAACACCGTTTATATAGCGAGTGGGAGGAGCCTCTGTATTGCCGGTAAGTATGGCACCTTTATTGAAATTTGAATTTGGAAGTAACGAATTATTATTTTTAATAATAATCCATAATCAAATCTACTCGAAAGTACATGAATATGATATTGTCTTCTTGGATATGAAAATTCTCAAATGGCGACGACATTCAGAAACGTGTTAAAATAGCACCAGTAGGTCTAGTGATTCCTGATATGCCCGATACAAGTCAAGTTAATATAAAGCTTTTAAAAGAGATACTCACCACTTACTATTCAAGCTATCAAAATTAGTAATTTTTCTGTTATGCAGTTATGTAGATTTATTTCACGTGGGGGTCCATAGTCAGGTTGTTTTAACAAAAAGTCTGTGGGCGTGGTAAGTTGGGGAGTCACTGGGCCACCTGTATGTATCTACGACGGTAATATTAGCATTGTCTATGCAAACACTTAACTTATTAATAAAATATCATCAATTATCGTTATATATTTCGGTTATATCTCTTGACAACCCTGGAATCTCCAGCATAAGAGCACAAAACATTTCCTTTGAAAAATGATTTGCCAGATGATTTATACACTTCCCAGAAATATTATGCTTTTTTGCTTAGCTTTACGTGCGTACGATAAACAAAAATGCCTACACGTACCGGACAAATTTGATTAATCATGCTCTGCCGCGTGAGTAGAAGGAAGGGAAAATATTTATTATTTGGGAATAAATTTCTATGTTCGCGGCTTAGTGCTGTTCCCTTTCCGAACGCTGGATTGTTACCGCAACAAAACCGGCTGTAAAAAAAAGTAAAAAAGGGGTAATATATCCTCTTTTTGGCATTTTATAGGACCCTTTTTTGCCAATTTTCCCCACTTGTGTATAACCCATTTATATTGAATCTGGCTGTGAAAATTTGTATACATTGCGTAATCAAATAAATAAAAAATTAGTGCAGTAGATGGAAATTTCTTTTTTGTTTATAATATTGAAAATTATAATTGTTTCTCTTTCTAGCTCAACTATGATTTCTACCTTAGCTGTTAGAAAGCTAATTTCTTTAAAACGATTTCGAAACGTGTTTAGACAGCTTACCTAAGCTTTGACATGAGGTATCGCACAACGTCTAGTGTAATTTAAGAATTTTACCTTTATTTTATCTACCTTCTACGTTTTCGGGAGACAGAACAAACTCAATTTTTCCATCTTTACAAGTAAAATTTCATTCACTGTCTTTCATTTTTGTGTATATTGAAGCAATTATAGTATTCTAACAATTCAGGAATTCGACATGATTATTGAGGATACTTAATATACATGCTCAAAGCTCTACTATATCTGTATAGGCATATAAGTTCAAAGTTCATCTTTTGATTATGGAAAGATAAATTTTAATGCCTAGAGGTTAATTGTTTTTGAACTTCACCTGAGCGTAGATTATACAAGTTTTGTCTGCGTTGCTCACAGTGCCTAGAGGATCTTTTATATTTTCGCAAATTTCGCATTCAATTCCTTTTAGGCAATAACCACTTACATTAGATGTATCCGATTTAGAAGGTGAAGGTTAATATTTGCTAAATTTTACTACGATATCTAGTACATATACCGGGTTGGGAAATCGACATCTGTTAATAGCAGCGAAACACATGTATTAAAAAATTGCCCTACTTGTCAATCTAACATATTCTTGTGGAGGCTCTCGGTTTTCTATCGGTCTGATTTAGCAATGTTCTGGGAATTAATACGTTGAAACTTGCATTCTAGATAGAAAAAGAACTTCTGTATCTCTACATATATTTCCAAAGTAATCTGATATATTGTTGTGGTTGATTCGTCATTCCGTTTTCGTTTCCCAAGATTTTTTTCTAAATTAAATAACATTATTGGAAGAACTAGTATCAGAAAGTAAATGCTGCTGAGTAAGTAAATGTTAGTTACGAAACCGTTTGCACTATTCTAATAGAAAATGTATTGTTCCCATATCGCATTTAATAATACATCTGCAGGCTTGGCTACCCATTTACTATTTCCGCCGTATGAATTATTGCAAATATGAATTTCAAATTCGCTCATTTTCTTTAGCAGAGGTTAGCAATGTGAATCTCCCCAGTATTCTTTAAAAAAGACAAAAAAATTCTGTATGATGTTACACATGTATGGAGAACTCCCGTCGAAACACCTGCCTTCGTCACATTCTACTGGCAAAGATGACTGAAATTCCTTAGTCAAAAATAAATAACAGACTGTACATTAGTAATACAACAGAACAGCTCTCTAATTTTTCAGGCTTTTATGTCCCTCCAGGTGTCCACGCTACCGCAATGGCTACCTAGAAATAGTATGGCATTTATTACACTTTTCTATTGTAAAAGTGAGGGACTTACATCTTTTATAAAAGATTTAAGAACCCCTGCAGTGCTGACTTCCATTGAAGGCTTTTCCAGAGTTATCTAAACAAATTAGTCTATGTTTTTAAGGACTATCACAATAATATCGAGTAGAATAGCTATAAGAGTTCTGCTTCGCGGGTAGCAGTTCAATTGCAACGGATACCCGTTGCAATTGAACTGCTATCCGTTGTGGCGGAAACGGCTGGCCGATATATTGCAACAGCCAACCGTTGTAATGGTACGGTTATCTGTTGGGGGCGCTCCTCATTAAATCTCAAGCAGGTACGAAAAACTACTTTTAGACCCCTGTGTTAAATCTTATGGGATTTTGAAGCAGAACTCTTATAGCTATTCTTCGATGAAATCATGTGGTATAATATCCCTTATTAACTAATCGATATCACCAGGTTTTAGTGCAGGTGGGCCGCTTTATGTGCCATTTGTGTATTTCTTTTAGTTTCCTACGTTGCGTTTGGACTGCACCTTCATTCGCTGCCATTCCTCTCGAATGCGTTTAACATCTAGAATAAAACCTACCCATAAAATTGATAATTCAGATGTGTTACATAATGTTTATAGAATGCTGTTCCATTTATACAATTTTCTTATGATTAATATAACAATGTGCAATCATACGTACCCAGCATTTCCATTTTCTTAGAAATCCTATCCCAAGCTATTAATTTATCCTTATTTAACCCTATGTGCTGCTATGTGAAGTTCATCCTTGATTGGTTCCAGAAAAACGTGTTTCTGTAGGTCGTCGCAGTTAGTGGATCGCACACTTTTTTTTTTAGTAATATGAAGATTATTACAAACATGTTTATATATCATTTTCATGTAGGTATGAATTATCAGTCCTACTTACGTCAATACACTGCATAACTCTAGATAAATTTGGAAATATTTGAAAACTATGGCCAAGAAATAAACACGTGTGATATCCGCAAATGCGCAAAGATTCTTTTAGGATAAGTTTAGTAGCGCCCTAAACATACCCCTAGTCGCCACTAAGGATTTAGTTGGCAACTAAGCTTAGTAAGCTACTAAACACGACTATTAATACGGATTTTTAAGGCTGTATTACTTTTAATCAAATTATTTAAAGAAATTCAACACCCTATATCTCAATAACGAAAGAACTCATCATAAATGTTTATAAACAGGAACTCTTCATCAAAAAATTGAATGACGAATCACCCACAACAATATTTCAGATTACTTTAGAAACAATCTCTATAAACAGCACTGTAGACATACGAGCCCCCATAGTCTTCTAACTGCATAATGACTTTTTTCTCTATGTTTGTGTATCACTCATTATTCTTTTCTTCTGCGAATCCCACGCCTTTCAAGGCAGTCTTTGTTTTCCTCTGTACCTCGATCTCCATTTGGAAGATTTCTGTGGCAGTTTTTCTACTTGCAAACAATACCTACACTTATTTTAGGGTTTACTTAAAGTATCGGTACATTATTTATGCTTACATGACAAGTACGAGTACAAGCACAAGCCAGTCTGCCTATTTATCTTTATTTGTATGGACTTTATTGATCACATACTTAAATCCAGGTGTGGTAGACACCGATTTCCTAAGAATTCGATAATTCATTTTAATCAGTTGAAAAAGAGGGCGTGCAATATATTAACGATAATAAAGGAGTTGTAACTGCCATGATAGTAAATCCTTATTTATTGGTTTGTGCAAGATACAGGTGTGGCCTTGCAATACAGACAGGAATAATGAAAACGTCTGTTTCATAAATTAAGTGTTTATTTCCTTGAAATAATATTCTCTGGAATTCTATTGTACGTATTCCAAACTGATTATAACCTAATTAAGTACTTAAAAGGAACCTTAACTGAAGTAAGGTAACCATTAAAACTTCACAATATACATACTAGTTCACAATTAGCCGTGTATTTCTGAGTGCTTTTATAATCGGCTTATGTTAGCGTTTCCGGTACAATGTAGTAAGTAAGCTATTTAGGGAATGTTTTTGGGAGATCCGTGACACTGCGGTAGAAGTTGCAATTAGTATATGTAACAGGTTTTCACTTAGCACAATTTATAAATAAATTAGTGAGAAATAGGTAGATATGTATTTTAAATGTTTATATCCTCGATTATAATGAAGAAATACTACATAATATATTAAGTATAGAGCTTACACGAATTTTTGTTTAGAGATTAAATAAACGTTTCATGCTATTCAAGACTATCATAGTATGTTTAGTAGTACGCTAATGAGAAATGCAGTTAACCGCATCATGCTTTAATACATTATTATCAAACATTTAAACAAATCAGGAAAGGTATTCAAGTCAAGCTAAAATACTTTAACATCATTAGCACCGAAGGTATTATTTACGAACATATCTTCTCTGACAATCAAGTAGTGTTTACAGATGTATGCTATATAGAATATTACGACGGTAATAATGGAACCGCGAATTGTCAACAATATCTCACATTATTATGCTTCTAACTACAATGGAAAGCCGGGCGCTTCCAACTAGTACAAGTGTCCGCTACCCATAGGAGACGTTTATAATTGAAAGCCATAGGTACACAAACAGGGATAAATAAAGTTGCTTTCATATAATGAAATGATTTAGTGTTCGATTTAATTATGCCAACGCAATTAGTGGCTGTGTGTTGGAAAACTGCTGATATTTTTCTCTTTTGATTTCACTTATCTTGAATTATGTACAACAGAGCTAAGAAAGAGTTATAAGTAAGAATGGAATGTCCGAAGGATTTGCTACAAAAGAAAGCGTCAAACAGGGAGGCTTTTTTCTTTTTCCTTATGGAAGCCGTCTGACGTAAGTCTCCGTAAACGTTTCAACCCATTGGCTTTTTGTACCCACCCATTCCCAGATCCTTGTGCCACTAAAAGCCAACCCCTCTTTCGTACTCCCATAACGAAACCACTTTCGTATTACTTCGTTATGAGTCAAAGTCTTTAGCGTCTGTCCTCTATCATTCTTGCAGCCAGTATGTCTCTGACGATGACGTACATCTGATCCCACGGAGCTGCCTGTATAAGTGACGCGAAGAAATTTTCATTTGTAAAGATACACTCGTAGCCATCCTAAACGTGTCGCGGATTTGATTCCATCTTACGCATGCAAAAAGTGTATGTGCTGGGGTGTCACTGTGTCCACAATATATACAGCCGTCAGTATCGGACCTTTTTCTTGCATGGAGGTACTCCCGAAAGCATCCATGCCCAGATAATGTCTGTGCCACATAATAGTCCACTTCTCCCTTGTCCCTATCTAACAAAACTTTGATGATCGGAATCAAGGTATGTGTCCACCTCGCTTTAGAATTAACGTTCCATCTGGCCTGCCAGTCACTCACTAACTGCTCCTTAGCATCTCTCGCAGTCATGCCTTGACGGATGTTGTGTCTGCCTCTAGCTGAAGATCTATTGGCGGCACGCCAGCTATGACGCAAGCACCTTCAGCAGAGATAGTGCGATAAGCACTGCATATTCTTAAGCAGACTCTTCTGTACGTTCTCGTTAATCTTTGAGCCATATTGGTGCAACGTACAACATCTGGCTACCAATAACTGATGCCATCAGCATTCGCTTGGATCGTGAAGAGGGCGCGCACCGTCCGTTCGCACTTGACAACGGTCTCTGCCATGTGCTTTGCAAACGCAAGTTTACAATCAAGCCATACACCCAGATATTTAATGTTCTTTTTGGGCACTATTTTCTCTTCGCCGAGACTGAATTCTATTGGCATCATTTTCTTCCGAGGCGTCACTATTATGGCTTCTGTTTCTTCGGCCGCAAGTTCTAAGTGTCTACTTTCTATTCTCAGTAGAGCAATGTGGGTTTTCGCCGTTAGTGTATTTCTGTACGCACCTCCGCTACAAACGCAATGTCATCAGCATAGTCGATCAAGGTTGTCCCCTCTGGCAGTTCAATTTTTAACAGGTCGTCGTACATAATGTTCCATAGCAGTGGGCCCAGAACAGACCCTTAAGGTACCCCACTGTTTACCTCAATAGTTTTGGTGCTACCATCTGCCTCAAGTACTATGGTTCTATGCTCAAGATAGGATGCCACGATGTTTCTCAGGCTAGTACTAATGGATATCCCTCAGTGCGCCTTCACAGACAATGTAGTCTAATTACAAGAAGGCAAAAGGTGTTAGAAGAAAACTTGAAGACGCGTAATGAGATATTACTAAAGAATATGGTGAACAAATCCAATACAAAAACGATGATAATATCGAGAGAGAAAAAGGAAATTGTAGTAACACTAGAGAACACACAGATAGAACAAGTAAATAGTATTCAATACCTAGGTGTAACGCTTGAACAAACTGGAAAACACGAAATTGTCATTGATAACAGATTTGATAAAAAAAGTGTACTATGCATACATAAGGGTTTATTAAACGAGAAAGTATTGGCAAGGAAAACAAAGATGATATAGTTATGAAGTTAACGCTATATATAGAACGCATTACTGCGAATCTTTGATATTAACGAATCAAGAAAAGAGCAAATTCAGAGCAACGGAAATGAAGTGTCTAGGAAGAGCAAAGGAAATGACGAGAAAGGATCGCATTATAAATGAAAATACCTTGAAAGAATTAAACATTGAATCAATGAAAGAATTTATTGAACATCAACTCGGATGGTGGGGCAGTTTGCAAAGAATGAGCAACTCATTACAAGTAAAAGAGATATGGGAATCAAAAGTACAAGACAGGAAAAAATACGAGGCAGACTAAAGAAAGCGTGGGACAACAAAGTGGGAAAAATTCTGAATATGATTAAAATGGAGTGAAGCAAAAAGGATCTTACGAAAGAAGGAATGGAACAAATTTATAAAGGAATAATGAAACAGAATGGATATTTACTGCCCTACACCCAATGGGTGCAAGGGAGTAATGTTATGGATGGGTGATAAATTTTATAGCCCCACGTTTTGGACTGTTGATTGAAATATTATTATCCATTCATTTATTTTGAATAGGTGTTAAAGTTTGAATATTGCAATACGAACAATATGGTTAATAAATATTATATCTGACTAGTAGTTGAATTGAAATTTTGTTTTATTTAAAATGTTACAACTCTCTTCCTGCTAGTTATTGTCGCAGAGATTACCTCAGGGCTTCCCCTTTGTTTAATTATTAAACTCAACATACCATTTCATTTAAAACATTTATTATGGTTAAAAACAACACAGAAATGAAACATAAATAGTAAATAAAAAAATCAATAAAGAAATAAGAAATAGCAACAACCCGTTTTATGCTCGCCGCGTTGCTTAATAAAAATAAATTAAATCCTTATATATCTAATTTCCGCGCCCTCTATTGAGAAATCGTTATTTAACCTTTTACAGAGATCTCTTTTATTCGGGGACAATTATTTCCAATCCTTGATTTTAACAACCTATTGAATCGACCTACAAAATGAAAATTATGGCGAAGAATATACTTCCCGGCGACTCTTTACTTCTTAACAACAAATATATGGGATATCTAACAAATGAGTGCTCTTTTAATTTGGGAAAAAGTAGTCGCGAAAGCATTTGCAAATGACAGTTTGGGAGTTCTTAATCTGGTGTTCCATATTAAGCAAGTAATTGTTGTACCTAAGCACTTTTTATATCAGTTTTCGTTATGGTGCAAAGGCGTCTAAATTCATTGTAATACAGTACATTTCTAGTTTTTGTCCATTTTCTATGTTAATGATTTTTAATTTTGACCTTTTCCTCGATTGAGTTCGTAAAGCATGGAGGGAAGTTATGATTGGTATTTTGTTTGCGAGGAATATACATATGAAAATAGAGTAAATTGTATCATAGAAAGCATCAATGGCAAGATCGACATCAATATAGGCCTCCACGAAACTCCAATCATATTCCATATAGAGAAGAGTGTAACTACTATTTCTAACTATACTATTCACTAGCGCGAAATGCTTGTGGATCGAAAACGATAAGGTACGTGGATGTCGTCAATCTATATGTCTCGGATTGAGTGCACACTGAATATGTATGGAAGACATTCACAAGATATTCCATTCCCTAAAACAAGACTTGCAAAACTGCTTGTGGTCTATCTCAATCATGCAACGGATGCATGCAGGAGATGCATCCCAAGCAGTAATGACATATGTTAATCTGCTGTAACTATTTGATATGTACTAAAATGTTATAAATATTCAACGTCAATTATAGTTTCAATATTACGTATTTAATAGCAACTCGCATTTTGTTTATTGATAACGTTTTGACAATGAGAGCTCCATGACAATGTCTCGTCCATAGTTAGATATACCTAAAAAATTCACCTTATTGACGCGGTCAATATATTTTTTAAAATTATGACTGTTAGTTTGGTCCCGCTTGGCTTTTCCTTGCAAACTTCGGACCTCCAGGACAGTTAGCATTTCTGTGCTGAATCTTTACCAATTGAAATCTACCAAGTAAAAATGGCTGAAGCGAACGTGCTATCACACCTTGAATTACATACTATTCTAATTTGACCAACAGAATATTAGGATGCAGACAATCAAAAGCACAACTTAAGCCGTACAAAATCTTTTCGGCGTCCAAGGTCATTATTACATTTCATGTAAGGCATGAATTACAGAAAATCTAGAATGATTAGCTCTACAACAATGCTGCTGGGCAGTTGAAATTATTTAATAGTTTATTAAGCAGGAATCCACGTTACATACTTTTATTTTCAAAACTTAATATGTTCGGTTTCGCTTAATACATACCCAAACCATCTCTTGGCAGCCAACAAAAATGATGATTCCGCTTCTGTACTAGAAGTAGCTACTTTGAAGTATATTATAATTAATCCAGAATTTGCATTTACTAATTCGGCGCAACCTTCTTGCCGCAAATTGCTTATGTTTCAAAACAAAATTATTCAAATATACCCAATCAATGCTCGGAGTTAAGCACATCTCACCTCGCACAAGTACATAACGAAAACCTTTAAATCCGCATGCATACCGATTTCCTCCACTCGAATTGGAGTGGTTCAAAACTAACTCGAAAATCAGAAGTTTACCGAACTTATTAATTCGCCGCTATAGAAAATTACTTGTAGCACAATTTGCATTTCAATTCTAGTAGAACTCATCCCGGTTGGCATAATGCAGGAGCATCGCTTCGTCGTGTCGAAGTTTGAAGTATGCATAAGAAGAAGAAGAAGAAGTACGGCTTCGCGCTTGCCTCTCCAGAAGAGCGAATCGAAAGTTTGCGTTTGATGGTAGTGGCGCGCGGGATTTACGGATTACCGTTTGAGGGATCATAATCTGGTGCAAAGACGATTTCACTGCTAGGTACAGCTACACACACATACAGGAGAACCGCGATGGTGTACCGAGTCCTCTGTTGGTTGTAGTACGGTTTTAACAAACATCGTCTTGATTGGAAAGGTTTATAAGTCTAAATTAGGGGAGCTCTGTATCCATTGTTGACAGTCAGATTGTGTTACCAGCGGCGTAGAGTGCATGGACGCTTCGCTAGGTTTGCTGAAGGTGTTTTTGGTGAATGTACTATATGAACATCTAATTATTTTACAAACACCTCCATCAAGCAGTAAACTTCTAGTAGTTCTAGAACTACTATTTTGCTAACATAGTTCCAAATCTTGAATCTATGCGTTGGTCCCCTTGTTAATGTAGATGTTCGGCTACTGCTGACTTCTCTGTCTGTCCCTGTCGCACATCCCTTTGTTCCTCTTTCACTCTGCATTGGATGCTCTGACCTATCCGTTCGATGTAGCCCTTTCGACAATAGCATTTTAGTTCATATATGCCTTTCGTCTGCAGCTTCGGTACTACATCCTTGGTAGGTGGAAGCAGTCGTCGAAATTTCTTTATTATGTTGGGCCGTGCGGTGATATTCCTCCTTCCCAAGGTCTTCTTTAGCCTGTCCGTAACTCGTGCAATATGTGGTAGATATGCATACCCTATCGTTTTTTGCTAGTCTTCGTTTTCCTGTATCCTCATGGATTTCGTCTGTGTTTGGCATTTTACCTATTCCTTTTTAGAACACGTTGAACCTGTCGGATTTCCTCATTAAGGCTGGTATTCCTCGTACCTGATCTTTTCCGCCCCTCTAAATAGCGTGTTTATAGCTATGGTTCAATACATGCAAGAATAGTAAAGTGCCATTTTCCTCGATCTAAAGGGTAAAACTAATTGGGGAGTTGTCGGTTCGACGACATTCATTCTGAACAAACTGTATTGAGAAAATATGGGAGTGAAATACGTCTGTTATCAAATAATTGAAAGATTAAAATTTTGCAGTTTTTTATATTTTCAAGTTATTTTTCTTTCTTTATTTGGAAACCAAACGAATTTTACCACTTTCCAATACTGATGAAAACATACCAGATTTCAGATTATATCCTCTTTTATTTCGGTTGGTTTTTTAACTCCTATAAGATATCAAATACCAACTGTATATTGTTGAGTTACAAAGGCAAAATCTGGTTTGGATTTCTAAACGATCAATCAATTAATTGCTTCACAAACCAGTCTATACAGAATTGATGACACGAAAATTTTCAAGCTCTCTTTTGTCTCTCTTATAGATACATATATTGCTGGAAAACACCTAGTACTAATAGGGAAAATCCACATCTAGATATCTGTCACAACTCTAGAATATATATATTTTTCGTATATGTCCACTGTATTGTTAGGAAAAACAAGTGCAACAGGAAACAAAGTGTTATGATCCACTGATGTGGACGGTGACAAGATATTATTCGTAGTTCGTCTTTATTTCTTGTAATCGAAGGACCGGTAACTTAAAAAGTAGACAAGGTACTAAAGGAATGTCCCACGAACCTTGAAGCTCGAACTATGCAGAATACTGTTAATGAACATGTGTTCGAAAATAGACGGTTTCAGTAATACGGAGTATTATACTCCTTTTTGTAGTTTTGTTCCGCTTATCTCTTTTTTCATTCTGGGGTTTTAAAGGCACTGAACTTACACAATTTATTTGAAAGTATGTAAATTGAAAATGTATTTACAATTCCAATGCTAGTTACTCCTAGTTAGAGGATGTTCATTGACGAATATTCTATAATAATTTCAAAATTTCTACAAGGTCTTGTAGTATTCAGAATGTTGTTCTAGGTGAAATCAAATGGACCGCTCTCAGCAGCTATTTGAAATATCAGCAATAATAATATCCCCCGTTAACAGGCGTTGATTGCCAATAGGGAATTGCAGGGTGTGGTCTATCATCCTTAGTCTTTCGATACTCTAGGGCTGTAACGTGGCAAGCGGTACAATCCTACCACCAATTATTGGCCCTGAATTTTACTTGCATTTTCACATCGTAATTCTAGTGGTGGCCGAAAAAAAGTCACTGATGTTATTACCACGGCCGGAAATCGAAACCAAGACCTTCAGTTTAGTAGTCTAGTAACAAACCTACTAGACCAATACGGCATAATCATACATATTATTGAGTAATTACATTAGCCTTAACATAAATTCTATAACATATTGATGGTAAAAACCAAAGAGTTTCATATACACAAAGGGAAATCCTTGTAGTAAATACTTACACGACGCAGTACTAACGATTTTGTAGAAATAAGCAATTCAAACAAGTGGACTCCAACGTACATGTTTATTATTGAATAGTAGTCTTTGTAGGAAAAATTCACAGCTGCTTGTAGGATTAATACTGTTTGAAATAGTAACACTTAAAGTTTGAATACATTTGGAAGTAGCAACAATTAGTAGTTCATTGTAGGAAAACTTAGCACACAATATAATTATTTCATAATGTCAGTAAATGATTTTATTATTATTTACTGTGATAGTATTACAAAACAATGTGACAATAAGACCGCAAGACAAATATAATAAAAAAAGACTAAATATATGAAATATATGAATGGGGCTCCCGACCACGCGACCTTGAAACAGCCCTGAAATGCACAATCTGTATCTGGTGCGGTTAGGATACTGCGGGTAGTGTTTTCATAGTGTTTTAATATTAGTATGTATCAATTAATTTTGTAAGATTACAGAATGGATAAATGCGTTATAGACCGATTGAGGGAGTGGGATCTCTTCAGTTTAGAAGACAAGTTTAGAGGTTAGTAATTTTCCCTTATATTACAATAGCTATTATCATGGCGTAAGCGATCATGAGCGGGAGTTACTTATGTCAGCTTACATTGAAAAATATTTCTAAATATTGTCGGTCCTACGTTGAATATCTGGTGTAAATTCTAGAATAGATAAACTACTTAGATTTTCTTCATTCATGGAAACGTGGTGTGGAATAACTCCATTCTTCAGGCCCAATAAGCGCAATAAGTGATGATGAAACCCAAGATATAAGACAATGGCTGCAATACAATATTGGAAAACTCGAAAGAAACATACAAGATACGTAGTCATTTGAAGGACGCGTTTTACAATATTTTCAGAATTATCCTTGTTTGAAACTACCTTTAAGTTATACTTTGGTAAGCTATAGCATTGAGTACTTGAGGGCTACAAGTAATTTTAGGTTATGTTTAAAACAGTACTCTTGTGTAGCACTTCCTAACTTATTTATTACAGTTCTGCTATAATACTATGCTACCGGTTTCGGTAATAAAGTAGAATACAATACTAGTTGTGGGATTGTAGAGGGTACGTCCGCGATGCCTACTTTCGTAGTTTTCACATTTTCATCTATTGACTACTATATCACTAAGAACACACCTGAAGAAAGTTTATTAACTGAAGCCGGTAGCCCAGTTGTGTAGTAAAATTATAATAAATAAATTAGGAAGCGTACTGTTTTCTTTTAAATATTTATTTGTGTTAAAATTGGTATTTGTAATAAACCCTGTGCTTTAGTTTAAGAATATATGTTTCTAGTTTGTAAATCTACAGTGTCTATATTGATCATTTACAACGAAATCGAAGTTTACCGATAAAATAAAGAATTAATGATGAAAATGTTAGAAGTGCTGCATAACATTGAAACATTTTTAAACATGAATGTTGACATTTTACATACAACATTAGATAAATTTCACAATAAGGATTAGTACAAATTATTACAAATATATAGTAATTTGTACAAGCATATACTCAAAATATGAATGTATAAGTTGAAACTTATCCATTGTTAATTGTAATGATCAGAGGTTGATGAGGCGTCATGTTTGTCATACTACAATGAGACTGCTCAGTATATTATCTTCAATCTAATACACACTAAGCAAAACATATATCGGTTGGAATCCAAATTACACCTGCATATTATAAAAGAACGAGTCATATACACAATTGGTTAACTGTAAGGAATATAGTTGAATATAGAATTTTAATAAACAGAAAGTCACTAACGTCACATGAATTGCTCTTGCTATTCTCGTAAATCAAAATTCCCCAATTTGCTTTCAATATATTTTTATTTAGATATTATATTACCATTTTGGCATTTCACCGCACGCCACTGTAAACATCTCAATGGCAACCCAGGGCGCTGTTAGTTATTAAGATACTTACCTGTCTCCACCCAACCCCATTTTCATCCCTAAGCACTTCGTGCACCAACCAACTAGAGCAGCCAGCGGTAGCTCGCTCGCGCTAACTGCTTGATACATCGATGACGTTTCAGTTAATTATTCGCGAACGTTTAATTACCGGAACATCGTAATTATCTAGTCGTACATCTCGCTGCGGAAGGATGATTGATACAGGCGCTCTCGTCGAGAACTACGACGCTTATCCTACTACATAACAGACAGACAAGATGCAGAATTTCCCCCACGCCATTATTCGTTGTTCCTCGAGACGGCCCGCAGACATTCCAAAACTCGGCATCCTTAGAATTTTCGCCAAGCCGTCGTCGGTTAAGCGGATCGTTTGAGGGTTTTGGGGATGATTATGGTGGCGCGGCATTAGTTATGGGAAACGTGTCTATTGGGGATGATTAATTTCGGTGACGCGCCGATCGCTACCATTCACTAATGGTAGGTAATGGATGTCTGTGGGGTGTGTAATTTATTAGGGCCGTGGGTGGATCTTTCGGAATCCCTAGACAGGCGTAAATTGAAATGTTTTCTTAGGTATTGGTTCTTGGGCTGGTATTAACGAGCAAAAAATAGCGTTGCCTAGGTTTTCTAACACCTTTTTTTTAAATAGATTTCCTTAAATTGATATATCGAGAATGTCTGTCTACATACGCACCTATGTATACATCCATAGGGCAGGCGTATGCACTGTACACAGTATACAGTAAATATAGAAATGTGTACAAAATGAATACCGACATGAGACATCAGGGAGAAAACTGGAATATATTTTATACTTCAAAATGTCCAGGCTAGATTCGCAAATGCCACAGGCATGTAAATCCAGACGCTGGTAAATTGTAGACCTAGAAATGTCAATTTTGTTTCATATATTTACTGTATTTGAATGTTACAGATTTAAAAACCTATTAATTAATCAAAATGTCACTTACAATAGTAACGACAGAAAATTATACACATATCTACATGCATATATTATTTCTATTTTGATGCTTCCACATCATCTATGCCAATGTGTAAGTTATTGATTGAGATTAACCAAAACTTAAGGGTTGTGACAGTGCACTACTATTGCGCTTGAAACGATTGTGCAAAAATTTTATGTGGTTTCTTAAGTATGACATATGTACTATAGATCGTCTCAGCCTCCGAATGCAGTAAGGACCTTATGAGAACGCGATACACGGTTGCCAAATCGTCGAATCAGCTATACATTACACTTCCATTTCCATTATTTGGGTTTCTGACAGTTAAAATGCATATTTTGAGGAAATATAAAAAAAACAATTTTTTTATTTAAGAATCAATGAAAAAGCCCATAATTTTATGTATTATTACTCAACATTAACGTAATTTAGATTTCGAACGTTTATTTAGGAATTGAGGTATTATACAATTTATTAAATTTAAAGTAAAATATATAATCCTTTAACAA
>JARFOC010047624.1:0-21406 GCA_031763485.1 Osmoderma eremita | reverse complement strand
TTGCAATAACGTGAAGTTGCGTGTTACCAGCGAAATGTACAGGGCTCGCGTTTCTCTTTAATTGCTGTTCTGTGCTTTATAACCACCTCCCGAACACCTTCAGGGATCTCTCCCCCAATGTTTTCAAGCGGATGGTAAAGAAAATATTATTGGAGGGGGAGTAATATCACGTAGATGACTAGCTGAAGGATGACGCCATCGAAAAATATCTGGTCAATTTTCTTGTCTGTACTGCTTGTTTTTTTTTACGAACTTGTACTTATATATATTTTTTTTTTCTTCTTTTTATCTATTTACAAACATAATTTTAATATACTGACTACCTGTACTAACACACGAACTCTTATTGACAATTTCTGTAATGGTTATTACAAATATAGTATTATTATGCAATTGTTCCTCGTCTACCAATCCACCTATTTCTGTAAGTTTGGTTAATCAATCAGGGTAGGTCCAGTTTGAAGTTAGTGGCGGAACAATATCATAAACAATTTCATAAAGCCGCACCAAGCAACGCAGTTATGCTTTCTATTGCAAAGAAATTTCGTGATACTGGCAGTGTATTGTGTCAACGGAAGGAAAGGCTTGGTAGGCCAGTAACTGTGAGAACAAATGAAAATCATGGACGCGTCGTCAATCAGGTTTTGGAGTCACTTGAGTCTACGACGAACGTCTTTGAAATTGAATATTAGCAATACATCGCTTCGGCGGTGGTTTCCGTACCGAATTTATGTTGGACAATGATTGAAAAACCCAAGATATGCATGTCAGGCTTGTGTATTGTCAAGGAATTTTGGCTATGGTATACGAAGACAAAGACGAAGAAAGTCACAATTCACTTGGAGGGTTACATCAATAAGCAAACAACTCTGGTTTTGAGAGGTCATCCAGAAACCGCTACATAGTGAGCGTGTGACGATATGATGTGCAGTGTCAGCACATGGTGTGCTTGCTCCATATTCCATTACTTCATTGAGGATGGTATACATCTTACTGTTACCCAGGAAGGTTATACCAACATGGGGCTCAGACCATTTATTCGGGATCTCAGAAGGTTTTGTCGTGGTAGGAGCCTCCGGATGGAAAGACAGTGGTTTCAACAGGACTGGACGACCAGCCAGACCGCTCATCAGCCTACAGCAGTGCTGCAGGAAACTGACCGTTATGAGCAGTATCTACAGCGTAATCGCACACATTTTGAACATGTATTCTACAGAAACAGAAATGTATAGGTAACAATTAATATATATAGAATGCAAGACCGCACACCTCAAATCAGAGGAAGGCCAAAATTGTTATTGTTATTGTCCATCCGCCCCATGACCCAGACCTGGCTCCTTATGATTTTCATTTGTTTGGGCCGTTGAAAGCTCATTTTTCGGGTAAAAGGCTTGAAGACGACGACGAAGTTCAAGAGCAAGTACGGCGGCATTTTACAAATTTAGATCGCACCTTTTACGAAGAGGGTTTACAGAAACTTGTGCCTCGTTGGGATAAGTGCCCTAACATTGGCAGCGATTGTGCTGAAAAGTAGCTAACAGTTCACGCTTTTACTTAGTGTGTTTGATTTCTATAAATAAAGTAGTCTCTCTGTAATTCACAAATGTACCTTAGTAACCGTATATGAAATAAACCTTAATAAAATAAACTACCAATTATAACGTGAAACGCATTGTTGTAATTCTTTCAAAATACATATTGGATTTTAAAAGAGCACTTAAAACTTAATTACTCGATTACTCACACTTGGAAAGTGCTTAAAAAATTTCGTGTGTTTATATTAATTTATGTACACGAAGTGAAATTCGTTTATTTAAGTAAATAGAAAGGTGCGTTATTAAGGAATTCATTATCCAATGTTGTTACAACGTTGGATAATTCATTATATTAGAGAGTTATAGAATGGTTTTAATGGGAATGTTACCTTATTATAGGCATACTAATGCGGAGTGTTAGAGCAAGATATCTTTGAGCTGATACGCTTAAATGAAATTACATTCCTGCCGTGGACGTGTTATCGGGACATTATCGGAGATAAAGCATTCTAAATTATTACCGCATGCACATACATACGTAATCTATGTGTATTAGAAGAGAAAACATATGGCCAGCCGTGCAATGGATCTCTATTTCGTCCTGACGGTAATATTGCTAGACTTATGTAATGCTAACGCGAAAAAAATGTAATAAAATCAGAATTCCAGTAACCATTGACTATACATAATTCGGGGCAGGTATATTCATTTTTCCTGTGAAATATGTAGCTGTATAGTAGATAACGACATATCAGGATTACTCATGGTTAGGGAATGTTGTTGAACAAATATACGTATATTGATTATCTTCATCGACACGTCTCGATTTATTATATGTCGAAAAGAAAATGCTAGTTAAACTTGAGTAAAAAGACGAAAAACTAAATACCATAGAATTACATTTGACTTATTTTTTTCTGACATTTGGTGTTCAGCATCCATGGTAGTAACAGAAATGTCACTATGGATAACTGATTCACCTCAAGAAGTGTTGCTGATGAACTCCTGTAAGCTCCTTATAAATTGACCCTTGTCGGCACATTACGGAAAAATAAAGCTGAAATTCCACCGGATATGTTGGAAACCCGGAGCATCAATTTTTTTGTTTTGACAAGGAAAAAGTTCTAGTATCATATTTATCAAAGACCAAGAACGAAAAGCTAGTGCTTTTACTGTCAACAGTGCATACCGATGGAAGAATAAATGAAAAAAAAAACAACAGAGAAAATACATTTCTACAATCATACCAAATTTGGTGTAGATTCATTTGATCAAATGTGTTCCATTATGAATTGTGATCGTAAAACCAGAAGATGGCCTATGAGCATATTCTATAATATGAGAACCATTGCTGCTATTAATTCTTTTGTTATATACAACTTGAATGTCAGAAAAAAAGGTGGAAAATCTGTGTCTAGAATGACATTTATGGTTGATTTGAAAGACAAGTTAATCAGACCATGGTTGGAAATACGAATTAATTTTTCGCTTTCTAAAGAGTTATTTTTCTTGTTATTTCTTTGCTGTTCGATAAAAATTATGCTTTTACTGAAAAAATAAATTAATTAAAAGATTCGTCAAATTTACGAGTGTTTAGTAGTGTAATAATAATAATTATACAATATTAATATGAACACATTTGCATTTATTTTTTATCTTACATCTCAAAATTAAGATTAGGGAATTAAATATTTTATCAAATAAAAATTCATTACGCAATTGTTTTGAGGGTGTATAAATATATCAAAAATTAGTAATTTTCCCTTACTAGAGATAAATAATATATACGCATATTGGAATTGCCAACATTGTAGAAACATTAATATTTCCAACAGGAAATATGCTGTATGGTTATCAACTGATTATACCAACAAATACGCTAAATTTTATCTATGTAAAATGCTTATGTACAATAATCTGTGGTTTTAAATATGCTTATGGGTTTATAAAATGAACTCCAATACATATGCGCACAATATCGCTTGGATTCCTGGAATATTAAACAATGCAGCCATTGCGATACGGATATTACATAGACTTAAGATTTAATTAACTAACAGTTCATGCGGAAAACGAGGAATGCGGACACCGATAAGAAGTTAGGAATGATTCACGACACATGCACGATTTAAACGTCTTTCGAATCAGGGCACTTAGGAGGTGATTGGAACAACTTCGTCAATAGTGTCGCCAGTAAACTTTTTAACGGTAGTTGCATTGCTAACGTTTTAATGGCCAATAAGAGTAGATAAGTTATTTTTATTTTTTGATACACCTATACGAGTAACACGAACTAAGAAAATCTCACCTTAGGAATTTATAAACAATAATGACTTGTTTCAACATCCTTTTTTGAATTGCAAGTAATCAAATTCAAGAAAATTACACTCTCTATCTAGGCAGCCATAGAAGCAATGAAACTCACGACCTTAATATATCTCAAATAGGCCAGCACCTCGTAACATTTTCAGAAACGCAACCTATACAGAGTGCCCATTTTCTATCTCCGTATATGGGTAACATTCTTGATATTAAAGAAACAAAATCGGTTCTCTTGCTGGCCAGAGAATTGTGCCTGCATTGTCAATCTCAGTTAGGAAAACGCTCCGAAAGATAATTACACACAGCGGGAGATTTATGAGCAGGTGCACCATCGTGCTGGAAGTATTTTAGATTTTGCATCAAATTTAGTGGTATTTTATCTAACATGTCTTCTAATGCATTACGTAAAAAGTGTAAATATCGTTCACCATTTAAGTTGTTTTCATAAGAAAATGGCCCCAATATTTTTATACCAAAAATGCCGCACCACACATTTAGGGAGAACACATGTTGATCTCTCCTTCCGGTAGTAAGGTGAGGATTATTTTGAGACCGATAAATATTGTTGTTTGGATTAAATAAGCCATTATTTGTAAATTTCGTTTCATCCGTAAATAAAATTGTACTAGAAACTGGGGATTATTATGTGTTTCTCTCAAGAACCATCTAGCAAATAATAATCTTCTTTCATGTTCTTGAGAATGCAACATCTGACTAATGCTGCATCTAAATGGCCTGTATTTAGTTTGTTTAAGAATTAGGCGAGCTTTTTCTTTGGAAACTGCCCATTTGCCTGAAATCTCGCGTGTGGATGTTTTTGGTTTGTAATTTACATAGGTCTTTCCACGTCTTCCGGTTTAAATTTCTTGTCTGCAGTACATGGTTTACTAAAGGTGCCGTATTTAATTAAATTATTTACCTTATCTTATCAGGCTGCCTCCTTTCCATGATACATTTCAATGCTATTTCGATTGCTAGCATAATCACAAAAAAGCATATCATTCTTTTCTTGGTAGCTATACATTTTCTGAATTTGTTGAATAAAATTACCAAAACGACTTATTTGGTACTCTCCTAACTTACTCAGCCTTTAATTTTTTACAACTACGTGTTTGTTTGCCGTGTTTGTTAGTCAAAGCATACTTATGAATTAATAGAATTAATAATTATTTATTTCACTACAAATCAAAATCTAAGAGATGGCTATATCAAATGTTAGGCATATCCATGACATCAGAAAAAAAAAGAATTTAAACGACACTATGGCCAACTATGACTTCCATTAAAAAAATACAAGTTTTTGTATTATATTTCCAAAATTAAATGCGCCATGGATTTTTTAATCGCATTATTAGATTCTACATAAACTAAAACGATATACTAGAAACAGTTTTCACCTTTATTTTATCTTTAGGGGCTGTGAACATATTTGACGTTAAAGTTTTTGCAAGTATTCAATTTTTCTTGAATATCTTACAAACCTTGGACTGAATAACAAATGTGACACTAGCATCAACTGTTACTCTATTTTCTGAACAACTTAGTCCATTTAACCGATTCTGTATCTTTAATATTAAGAAAATTACCCATATACGGAGATAGAAGATGGGCACTCTGTATATTCTAATCTACACCATTGTAACGTATGTAAGCCTTTATATATGTATTTATAACCTTACGTGATATAAAACACGCTATTTTGCAATTTGGAATTTTTGTTTCAATCGTCATTATTGAAATGTGTTCCAACCACTTTTGGCCTCCTTTCCTTCAGAATCTAGTATTCTCTTTAAATAATGTCACATTTTCTATAGTATTTAGCAAGCAAAATAGCTTCTTCAGTCTATCTTGTTCTATGTGCAAACTTCTCTTTTCTTTTTCAGTAATTCTTAGAGCTTGCAAAGTTGGTATGCACTATGCAATGTAATTGTTAAAGACATACTTAATCAATGTAATTGTGCGCGGAGTAGTTTACAAAAATAATATCAAAATATTTTATGAAAAAGTCTTATCAATGTAGTTCGTTCATTATGATTTTGTATAAAGTCAGAGCGCAACTTAATTGGAACAGTAAGTGCAATAAATAACGAAATATTACAGAAACATTTGAATCTTATACGAATTGTGCTTGCAGCGTTGATGTTTTAAACTAGATAATCAGCTTAATTATAAAATGTCGGATTTAATTGTTCTATTTTCGTGCGCTTTATATATTCTTATTACAGAAACGGTTCAAAAAATACCATAGAGTTCGGCATTTTTTATTTGTAATCGTGACTAATATCAGCAACGCTAGATTTGTTGGTGAGAAATTTATGGCGCAAAATTCGAAACATTCTAAATTTCAATATATGTTGAGCATAAACCAATAAAATCATAAAAATCCAATTTTTGTTTCCATAAATTGATCCCCGCTATCTTGTAATCCCATTATCATAAAAAAAATCCCTCAGGTATTTATTCAAAAACAATTTTATCTCACCTTCGGACGCATTTTCTCTTTCGGTTTGATGTTTCCATCGTTCCCGACGTAATCCGGGACATCTTTCCTATTGGTAAAATCGAACACTAAACTATTTTGTTGCTCCTTCTTGTGGGCGGGTTTCCTCTTGGTTAAAATCGCAGCAGCTGGCACCTCATTTCTCACTGCGATTCCGTTCTCTTTGACTACACTACTACCGTTTAATTTGTTTATCAAGTTCTTTTCGATCACTTTATCACTTAATTTGGCAGTACTATTGTTTCTTGTATCTAGTGATGAATCAGTTATGGTGTTCTTCGATTGCTTCTGTTGCTGAGGCGGAGGTGGCGACGAGCGTTTCTTCAGTGGAGGTGCTTTAGTTTCGGTGCTGTTATCGATTTCGATATTCAATGGCTCTGCAATTGATACACCATTTTCTATAGCAGTTTTGTTTTCTTCTTTTGAAAATAGATTTTGTCGAACTGGATCAACAGTACTTGGCAGTATAGTTTGCTGTTTCGTAGGACTAGGTTTTTGTTTCGTTGGACTTGTTTTTTGCTGATTTTGGCTTGGTACCTGTTTCGTAGGACTCGTTTTTTGCTGATTTTGACTTGGTACCTGTTTCGTAGGACTCGTTTTTTGCTGATTTTGACTTGGTACCTGTTTCGTAGGACTCGTTTTTTGTTGAGCTTGACTTGGTACCTGTTTCGTAGGACTCGTTTTTTGTTGATTTTGACTTGGTACCTGTTTCGTAGGACTCGTTTTTTGTAGATTTTGACTTGCTACTTGTTTCGTAGGACTCGCCTTTTGTTGATTTTGACTTGGTGCCTGTTTCGTGGGACTCAATTTCAGCTTAGTTGGACTTGCCTTGGGATTGTTCAGTATTGGTTTTTCCAAATTTGGCGGTGTTTCTATTTTAGGTAGATGATCTTTGATTTTAGTGGGAGTTCCGAATGAATATATGATGGAATTGCTTCCGCTATCCTTGCTATGCCTTTCAGGACTCTTATCCTTCGCCTCTGATCCTTTATTTTTCTCGAGATTTATCCGATTCTTCTCTTCGACGATTCCGTGTTCTTTTTCGGCTTTCAGGAAATTCTCAATCTCTTCCGTACGCGTGCGACACTGACTAGAGTGCAATAGGAGATCGGGAGTTTCACAGAGTTTAGTATCTGGAAAGCCATTAATTTCTGAAACATCCGGTATCGTCTCAGGTTTGTGGTCATTAACTGGAGATCTCAAAGGTGGTATGGGGGATCCTATTTGAGTTCTTTTGATTTCAGAATGATGTTCTGCCGATGATTGGCGTTTGATTTGGAATTTTTCAGTAAGAACAGGTTTCTGCTTGAGTGGTGGTTTTTTATTTGAGTCTATTATTGTTTTAAATCCTGCTACCTTAGCGGCTACCTCACCTGTCGGCTGTGGAGGTTTAGTTCGCAATTCTGGGCGTTCGAATAACTTCTTTTTCTCCCTGACGATATCCGGGTGTGGTTTCTCCTTCGCGTCCATAACCGGTTGGATTTTGAGTGGCCTATTCAAACGGATGCCAATGTTATTACTGAAATTCCGATTTTCCTCTATCTGGAACGTTATGTGCTTCTTATCTTCCTCGCCATTTCCTTCGATAACCAGCATTTCCTCATGCAAAGATTCGCGTTGTTTGGTTTTCACGTCTACCGTATTAGTCAAGAGCGTGTCGTGATGGATGTCGGATATAATTTCGACGGAACGAGCGCGTTTCATATCCGATCTTGACGCATTCCTATTCTGGTAGCGGTTGGATGTACTCTTCGCGTTCGCTGTGACATTGTGACGCAAGAAGAGTCTTTCAGTCTTGCTACCACCATTCTCCTGGTGGACTTCATCATGTTGTTCTTCGTAATCGTCGAGAATATGCTCGAGTGATGTAGCCTTCCGCAACTGAAGTATGGACGGTCTGGTTTTCGACGCGGCCTCGCGTAATGTTAAACTTAAATAGCGGTTCTTCAGCTTGCTGACAATTCCGGGACCGTACTTCAACTCCCCGGAGTCGTCAGAGTCATCGCCGGATTTCGCGATTTTTTCGATCACCAACTGTGTCCTCTCTTGTACCATCTTGTGATCGTGGCGGTCGACGTTATTACATCTCACACGATCGACGTTCGAGTCTGTCGCGTCGTCACGCGGACCGTTCCCGACTTCGGTGGCACTCGCACTGTTGCCGTAGTGCGCCCCGTGACACTGCCATGCGGTCGGAAGAGCAGGAGGTGGAGGTTGTTGTACCGTTGTTGTACCGACGGCCGCCGACGAAGAAGCGAACGGCTGATGATGAGACGGCGAAAGAGCGGGAGGCGAGGAACAATCGCTCTGCTTGCTGTGTTGCTGTTGCAGCTGTCTGTTGCGTTTTTTCAGTCGCAACTCGCGCAGCCAGGGTGGCGTGTCGTTAGTGCACTCGCGTTTACCCAACATTATCTCGTAAATGTTTTGTATGACGAATTTTATCAACGATAATCGCGCGAAATCATCTTCGATTGTGTCTCGGATTATACACCTGGTGATAATACAACGCGCCGAGATTTTAATCCGCCCAATCCGGTATTAAGAGGTTATGTATGGATCGCAACAACAAAAAACAACACGATTTCACTTATCCAACATCCCTCAGATGTATTTATCTATTTACAAAACGATCGCAAAGGCAAACGTACACACAGTACACTCACTCTAAATACACAAACACATTTTCGCCAAATCTTCGCTTGTACCGATCGGAAATCATCCGCATTATAAACTAATCTGTACAGGTGTGATCTGTTTTATATCAAAGATCGTTACAACGATAACAACTACTTCTACTATGACTACTACTAGAACGAGCACTCGCGGCGACGTGTTTGAGAGCGGCACCTAACGCAAATCGCACGCATGTCTCATTGATTTCGACGCGTTTCGCCTCCTCCGACTGGTCGGATCGATACATATCGAACGATATCGCGACCAGCGGCGAGACCGCCAGTGGTGGAGACCTAGGACCGCTTCTGCCCACCCTTGGGTGAAAGTTAAACGCGCTGCGAAGATTTCTATAAATGTAACCAGCTTTCAGATTCAAGATTGACGTTTGTTATTTTTGTGTCTACTCCTACTGGCGACATCTATCAAATTGGATGCAGCATACGGCGATATCTGTAACAATTAATATACAGAACACTTGAATCGTTAAGCTTAGATCAACTTACGATAAAATTATATTTTCTCCCGATAAATTACAATGAAGAATAAAATAATAAATCTGAGTAGGTTATGTACGGCAGCATAACTCAACATCGTTTCATGTTGCTATTATTTAATTCCACTACTTTTGGCGACATCTATCGCGTATGTTTAGAAACTATAGTATATACGCAGGTGTAATCTGTAATTTAGAATCCTTATTTTGCAAATGCAAATTGCAAATAGCAACAGCCGATTTGCTACCAACATACGAATATCACAAATATCGCTATCTCGTCTATGGCAAAAATCTGCTCGTTGAGTGGGTGTACGACTCACAGCGCCGTGTTACAGCCACAGCAAGCTGGTACATTGTATAATCCAAATTAAACCTTCACTGAAGCGTCATAAAATCTCGATAAAACACGGTAAAATAAATCGAACAGAAAATAATTACTGCGGTTGTGCATGCGTTTGGCTATATAACGCTTTGGCCAAATAAAACCAACCTTTTGTGTTTCGGCACAAAGTTTGCTAATGTTCTTTTAAATAGTAATGTTTTCCACAAACTGACAAATAACAATTTTAGGTTGTGTTGCTTTAAAATGCTTTGTTGAAAGTACATGATTTTGTTGAATGTCTTATTGATGAAGTACCAGTAAGAACAGTTTTCTGTTCCAAATTACATTTAATTTGGAACAGAAATTTTAGAATTTTAGAATCTCACAAATGGATTTGATTATATTATAGATTATATCCTTGTATATAATCTCAAAACAGAATTATGAAGGGAAGTATGAAGAGATTCCTTTCTTTGGGTCTACTTCACAACTATGAAATTCAAGCATTATAGCAGAGATGGCGCGACGAGTTGCAAGTTTTCAAAGCTGGAGTAATCATTTTTTTGATAAAGAATCCGTAAATAACCGACTAAAACTACTATATTCACTGGGAATTAAACGTGGTGTTTTATGTATTTCATTTCCAGAAAAAAAACCAAGACGTTTTAAAGATTGAATGTCTTTGAAGTAGGCGGCTCAATTATTGTTAGAGTTATCTCATAATCAATTTAAAGCATTTTTAAAGTTATTTTATAGTTTGTTCATGTCCCAAGCAGCACAATTCAAATTTGCCGCAATTACTTTTAGTAACTTCAACTTAAAGATATTAAAATACCCATTGATGTAATATAGAATTGTAGGTAATATCATGCTTCAATATTGAAGTTACTAAAAATAATTGCAGCAAATTTGAATTTTGCTGCTGAATTTTAGTCAACATTTTCTTGTTGAATTCTGTCTGCGTAGTAAGAAATTTTGTTTTAATTTGGTACTACGATCAGGGTGGACGAAGTAAATTATAAGTGGAGTGATACAAGCTCTAGTTTACTTCCATATTGTAGGCGGCGCTGTAGTTAGTCTACTTTCCGTACAAACGGTAACGCGGGAAGCCATTTTATTGTTGATGCTTGTCAGATGATGTCAACTTTAATTAATATAGTACAGACTCTTATTAGCTTTGTTCGCAGCGCAGTTAGAAACTATCCGAAATTGAACGACGCATGCGCACTAATTGCTATGCGTTCGCAGAGCTACAACTTCATATTTTGACAGTTTGAAATTTTCAATTCAGTGTTCGCACAGTAGTAGGATTGCAGTAATAAATGGTTAGTGATTAGTCCATAAAGTTCACTGGACATCAAATTCGCACATGCGCATGTAACGAAATTCATTGAAAATTGTAAGTTGTTTTAGGGTTACATTCGTATATTGTCAATTAATTATATTTCTTTAATAGCAATGCCTCCCATAAAGTGTTATGTAACTAATACTGAAGGCAGATTACGGAAAAAATAAAGACTTCGATATAAACATGTGTTTATTTTTGTGTTAATAATCATATAGAATATAGTAGTAAAAAATAACCGGGAAATATAGTAATTTAAAAATGCCACGTAGCGGATTTTTATTTACTTCCTTATGGTAGGGCGCATAAAATGCAATTGTGATTTCACGTTATTAAGTTGCCATTCTCTACTATTCCTTATCTCAGACTACGATAACGAAGTCAAATTGTCAAATGCAAAACGCATTGCGTTAAACCTCAAATAATCATACATAATAAATTATTATTTGTTTTGCATTAGTACCTAAAATTTGGCTTCTTGCGAGAAGACCTGGCTTATGAGTTATGATCAGTTATGACACTCGTTCTTTACGAGGGATGCCTTTTATATTTCGGGAAAAGGCGTTCCAGGTGCTGCCACCTGACAACTGACGCCGTAAATTTTGGCCTTTTTGACAGTATACTTACTCCGAACATTTTGACGTACAAGGGATATTTGTGTTACTCACAATGGCTAAAAAAATCATCTTGGCCAAAAAATGGAATTAGGTCCTGAACATTTTCGTGTCATTATTTTTTACAATTTTCGAGGTGGATTATCTCAACAACAGTGCATCGATGAACTTAATTCGGCATTTGGCGATGAAGCACCATCAAAAACTAATGTATACCGGTGGTACGCCGTGCTCCTCTCACTGACGAATTTCGTGAAGGCCGTCCAAAATCAGTTGTTGTTCCGAAAAACGTTGATGCTGTGCGTGAACTGATATCACATGATCAGCATGTATCGTGAGATTCGGTATTAGTGGGACCAGCATACATTCAATATTGCATCAACATTTGGACGTCCAAAGAATTTGTCGGCGTGGGATTCCACATAATCTGACAATCGGTCAAAAAAGGGCTCGTGTGGATTGGTCTAACGAAATGCTCCAGAATGACGATCCCGGTACTTCAAAACATGTCTATGACATTGTAATAGGTGACGAATCATGGATCTATGCCTGTGAGCTCGAAAGTAAACAGCAGTTGACTGTATGGGTCTTCCAAGATGGGCCAAATCCAACAAAAGTTGTTACTGTACCATTGGTGCAACGTCGGACGGTCAATTCTGAATGGTACACAACCATTTGTTTGCCAGAAGTATTCGAAAAAATAACAGAAACCAACCGCCGAAGACGGATCATTCTCCACCATTCTCTCACACATCAGCTCAAACAAGAGAGTTTTTGGCAACTGAAAAAGGTGAATTGATGGGTCATCCGCCGTTCGGTGATTTGGCACCCAATGACTTCTTTTTGTTTCTGCACATCAAACAAAAATTACGTGGTCAAGGTTTTTCGACGGCTGAAGAAGCGGGTAATGCTTTCAACATACATATTTTGGAGGTACCTCAATCGGAGTGAAATAAGTGCTTCGAAAGCCGGTTCAAGCGCATGCAAAAGTGTATTGATTCTTCATAGAGAATATTTTGAAAAAGAATAAAGCCATGTACTATGATTAATTTTAGTTTCTGTTCTCTATTCCCGAAATATAAAAGGCAACTCTCGTAATATATTAGAAATAAACCTAGTGTTACAGGATTTTCTTTTAAAATAGTAATATATAAACACGTATTTATTGAAACGTCCATGTTTTCTTAGCCGCGTTGCTAACTGAATTAAATTATAATTTAGCGGGAAATTCAAATTAACTTCATTCTATTTACACTCTGTATTTGGCCGGTCCCATGATTCAATTTGCGTAGTGAGCTAACTAAAATTCATGTATCTAGAATAATCATTTTATTTATAAGTTTCTGGTTTTTATCTTAAGAAAAATCAATTAACAACAAAATAAAAGCAGAAACACTACCTTTCCCATTCGCTTCGTTCGGAAAAACTTCAGTTACTGAACCGCGGTAGGTGAGACAAAGCCACTTCGACTTTTTGGGCGTACATTTCTTTTCCTTTTGTTTGCCGCTAGAGGTGGCCAAAAAAAAGCTTGTTTTCCCTTGCTCGTTTCAAGCGACCGCCAAGCATTCACATGCTAATTTTACTCGCAGTCCGGGAGTGTTTGTGGTTTTTTCTTCGCTTCTCGTAATTCAAAAGCTCTTTCTACGTATTCCCAACTAAAAGGAGAACTCTGACAAATTTGTGTCGGATCTGTTTTTTTTTCTATTCGGCTTTAAAATGCCCCGTTTTCATTTATCCTCTTTTTGATAAGCATAATTGATGGGTGGTGAAATAAACAGCTGACATTAGCGCCACCCAATATATACAGTGTGACATCCAAATTTCTCCATATTTCATTCCTTTTATTTTTCTTATCATATTATACCGTTCATAGCTTTCAGTTTTTAAGAAATAATAATCATATTTTAAAGTACTAAGTTTTATTTTCGTCAGTTGCTCAGGAATTAGTTAACCGTTAAATTTTACTAAATTACTTTTGTTTTAACGTACACTTTAATATTTCTCGTCTCACATTTTATTACTTATTTATCCCCTTTAGTGTTAATTTTACTGTGTATAAATTTAGAAACTCGTAATATTGGTTACGACCATTTGTTTCGGAAACATTTTCGGAGTAACACCGATCTACTCTGTAAAGGTAGAGGGAATTCCCACGATCTAGATCACAAGGTGAATAATAGCTTTTATCGTAAGGTAATCAATATACAGGGTCACTCAAAATACCGATATACCTAGTATCGAACGAGAGAATGACTCGTCACCATACTTTAACGAACATATACACACTAAAAATAACATTTTGCATCTTAACCATTTTATTAAATTGTTTTATTGTTTATTTACCCTGTGTAAAATTATACCGAGCCTTGGCGCTCATTAAAAACCGAACTCTAAGAACATATTAAGCGAACCCACACCACTCCATTGAGCTTAGCCGGAAGCAAACTGCTCGCTACCAGCAGACAGTCCGTCATAGGGAACTCCACCCTCTTCTCGTTTAAGCTGTGAAACCAGGAATTACCAATTAGGTCGTCACCAGGTAGGTGAACTGATAGTTTATCTCCGGGTTGCGTTTGTCGTTTCGTTTTGGGTCTTTGGAGCTTCAACTCATACGGTATATTTCTGGATAACACTTTGCGCGAGGAAGTAGCGTAGCAATACTATTTTGTGATATGACTGATATGCAATAGAAATTCGTATTTCTATGTTCTTGCAACAAACGTATCTTGCACAGTACAAAATATCTGTAGGTAGGTATTATTGAAACAGTATAATTGTTTTTTAATAAAAATGTTTGGTCAAAACATGAAATTTTAAATGTACCAGTATATCAGATTATCTATTAGATGCAATTTATAAAATTATAAATCTTTGACTTCCACATGTCAGATCAGTTAAACGCAAAATATATTATCCTGTGTATATTTTTATGAAATGTGTTATCCCTTTGAACTTATTATTTGTATTTATTTCGATACAATATTTGGATTCGCTAGTATACCGACAAGCAAGTGATACTTTTTCAATTTAAGGTAGATATGCGAATTCACTCCCCACTAACAACAGCCGCTTGACTGTAGCTAAGTGTAAGGCGTGTATCTTTTCTCCCTATCGACTGCCCGGCTATATTTTTCCAAGAGTGTACAGAAACACAACGAGACATGCCATGTTAAAAGAGTAACCAATCAGGGCGTTCCAAATATCAGCAAAGTGAGCCCTCGAACAGCATATCATAGTAGTTGTTTTGTGTACGTTGACGGTTCTTTTTTTTTCTTTTTTGACAACTGTCACGCCCATAATACTATACTTATTATTATATTTTCATTTTATACGTTTACATTTTTATATCGGTACATTAATTTTGTTACTTCAAAAATGGTGACCATAGCTGCCGATAGAGAAATTAAAAGTGATATTAGCGGGGTTCGCTTTAAGTCTCACACAGGACATAAGCTGGAACCTACAATCGATAACTTGATCAAAGCGTACGAGTTTACTCTTAAGAAAGAGTTGTCTGCTAGAACTTCTTCGCTCGTCGTGCAACCGGTGGCTCCCAAACAGGTCAAAGAGAGGTATATTTTGAGACGTGGACCCTGCATCTTCATCGACGAGTGTTTAGATAAGCTGGTAATCTTGCGGACGATGATGGTTGAAAAGGTAGATTCTAAATGGTATAAGGAAATAAAGTACAGGCCTCCAGAATTGAGATTTACATCAGAAGATGATGAGGAATTTGCTTTGTACAAATATACGAACAACAGAAAGTTAACCAAGGATATATGTGTCATTCATAACTTATTGAATACGGCTCTGGAAGGTTTCGAACGTTCTCGTGCTATTGGAGAATTCCTGGAATCAATTTCGGCATTGGAGCAGGAGAGTCAAGATGTAATAGAGCTATGCAACGATTTCGAAGACAATTTACGCCTTCTGGAGAAGTTAAACTACGATATGTGCGACTCGTATCGGAAGAACCAGCAAAAATACACAAAGAAATTAGATGCCATCTACAGATTAAATCAAACATACGAGGATTTGGTTTTATACTCGCGGGTAGAACATAAATACGTCAACAGATGGGAGGATGATCGATGCTATTTAAACGATTTCCTCAACAACGATCGGATACAAGCGCTCAAAAACATTATACAAGAATACACTGACAAAATAATTTGCGAAAATCGGATTCACGATGAAATTTGCACTTACCTGCACCAAACCACAGGTAGCAACGCTGATAATATCGATGAGTGGATGGAAAACTACGACAAGGAATTGGAAAGGTACGAAGGCGAGATTTTCGAGGTTAAAGTGGATAGAGAAAGATGGGAGACGGATTTCGGTCTACTCAAGAAAGAATACGAATCGCGTTCTGCGGATATGGCACACTGGTTGCAGTTAAAGGAGGAAATGAAGAGAAAGGCCGAACTGGACGTACTCTTGAATGCGAATGCGGTGAGAATACAAGCTTGGTGGAGAGGAGTTATGGTAAGGCGCCATCTTGGACCGTTCAGAAAGAAGAAGAAAGGACAGAAGGGAAAGGACAAAAAGGGAAAGAAGAAAAAATGACCAAAAAGGAAAAATAAGTAAACTTATATTTTAATTATTATTTCTGAGGTGTATGTTTTGGTATATTATGTATTTTTAAGTTCATAATATATTATTTTTTGTTTCAATAATGAGTATCGTATTTTTTAGAGGACAAGACTGATCCCTAATTTATGAGACGATTTCCAGGAAAAAAAATGTTTGTGTTTTAATGCTATAAAACGTAGCCTAAGTTTAAGTTGATTTTGAATTTACGCATAGGCCGCGCATATTTATCACATCGATCGCGAATAACCAATTAACACGGTATTGCGCGGCAATTGTTCGCGCCAAAATTGGCAGACTTGCACGTGAACCCACAAAGGTGGGTATGATAGTTGGCAATTGTTACAGTAGATATTGGAGTGGCGATCATGTTGATTTCCGGTTGGTCGACTTAGTCTCCCCGGTTCATGTTTAATTTGACGTATTGTGTAGAGGCGCTGCGCTGCTATCTGTAAACAGAATCTACAATGGGGATCGAGATAGGTTCACCACTGGCTTAAATGACGTGTTTGTGCGGGAGATTGCGTTAATTACAAGAAAGGATTCTCTATTACGTGAGCGTACTGTATTATGTTTTAAACAAAACATGTTCCTTTACTGGGAAGCCCAGCACCAGAGATAAGGGATAGTAGAGAATGGCAACTTAATAAAGTGAAATCGCAATTGCGTTTTATGCCCTCTACCTTAAGAAAGTAAATTAAAATCCGCTACGCGGTATTTTTAAATTACTATATTTCTCGGTGATTTTCTTACTACTATATTACTACTTACTACTATATTACAAAACAAAAATGAACACATGTTTATATCGAAATCTTAATTTTTTCTCCGTAATCCGCCTTCAGAATTATTACACAACACTTTATGGGAGGCATTGCAATTGAAGAAATGTAATTAATTGACAATATACGTATGTAACCCTAAAACAACTTACAATTTTCAATGAATTTCGTTACATGCGCATGTGCGAATTTGAAATCCACATGAAATCCGTGAACTTTATGGACTAATCACAAACCGTTTATTACAGCAATCCGACTACTCTGCGTACACCGAATTGTAAATTTTGAACTGTCAAAATATGAAATTGTAGTATTGCGAACGCATAGCAGTTGGTGCGCATGCGTCGTTCAATTTCAGATAGATTCTGACTGCACTGCGAACGAAGCTATTAATAAGAGTGTGTACTATATTAATCACTAGTACACTAACTAATTGTAAGTAATAACACAAGAAAAATCTAGAGCAAAATTCACCAAACCAAACAAGCATAAGCAGTTGACTGCATCTGACAAGTATCAACAATAAAATGGCTTCCCGCGTTACCGTTTGCACCGGAAGTACTCTAACTACAGCGCCACCTACCACATGGAAGTAAACTAGAACTTGTATCACTCCACTTATAGTTTACTTCGCCCCCCGTGTGTCCAACTATCGTGATAAGTTATATAACAGATGACAGTTTGCGGATATTTCATAATGACAACCGCAAAACAACGCGAATGCTTAGTAAGGTGGAATACCTGGTAATCTCGGAACCTCTCGAGATTGTAAACGATTTTTTAAAATTATCCATCTTTCACGTTGCCATTACTTTCCAAGGATGAATTGACGAACACTGTCTATTCTTGCTAATAAACATACAGTGATAATGACTTGTTACCAAGCATTTTTGTAAGAGATTGTAAGTATGTGTTGGCTACACCATTGCTTTATGTTATTCACCTTTTATTAAATACCCAATCCAATTTTATTCAATTTTGCCAATGTTTATCAACAGCTTATACAGGCAGTTTACGGTGTTGTGATTTTATTTTCAAGGGGTGATTAAACATCTTAAAATAAGGTCATTAAGGATATTCTCAATTCTATGTGTTAGATATTAAAAAAAAAAGAAACGTTTTTTTACCCTTTCTAACATTAAATCTAGGTAGGTATACATTGGATACCAGATTGCAAATGCATATTCAAGTTTACTTCTAATGAGTGATGTAATATTTTTAGCACTAGAGGATTATGAAAATTGTGACAGGATCTGATTAAAAAGCCAAAATCTTTTGACGACGGACGATATACTTCATATATACGTGGTTAGAGAAAGATAAATGTTAATCAAATATTAGACCTAAATCATTAACAACGGTTTTTCTAGCAATCAGATTCTGATTAATATGATATCGATATAGAATGTGATTATGAATTTTTGAATATGTAACTACAACACATTTATCAATGTTCAATTTCCGGCCGTTGTCAGCACACCAGCTGTATATTTGGTTGAGGCTACTTTGTAATTCGTCACAGTCTGAGACTTGTCAATCACTTGTTTATATATTTTGAGGTCGTATGTATAAGCCAGTACAATATATGATCAATTCCCTTTGTAAATCTCAGGTTTCCCTTGCATATAAGGAATACATGCATAATATTGAAAAATTAATCTTGCGAAACCCCAAGGATGTTTCTAAACTCTAATTATGCAAATGTAAATCATTTTGCCAACGTGTTAAACTTTTAATGTGTAGCAATATTAAAAAATTATGATGTTTTAAATTGTTCCCCAACATATATATAATTTCCAATAAATGATGTATGCTTTAGTGGTAATCGCTTATCTATATATCTATGGGATAAATATATTATTATCTATACTATCAATCTGCCTCGATTTACATTATGATATGTTTAAAATCAATACCACATTACTCGATCTTCTGCATTTCATCACTGGCTAAATTCCGAATATATACTCCATTAATAGCGTTCGATAAATTTTACTCTGAGGGAACAAAAGCGAGTACTTACTGTAGCGCTATTGTATGACAATCCAGGCACTTCCATTTCCCGAAGCTATTATTGCGTGCCCGCTCTTGAACAAGCTCCCGAAAATCACTTATGACGCTGATGTACACGCCGAACTGCTGAAAATATTATTCACTCCGAGCGGGGAATAAAATTGTTTAGTTTTAACTGCAATAAAATCGGAATTACGACTGCGTGATTATGTTGATTTTAGTTTCTACGATGATCCAGATATGTATGTGCACGTTAGATACGTTGATTTATAATACACAAGCAAACATGTTGGACAGATAGATTTACCAAATGATATGCGAGATTTATGGGTTTAGCTGAAATCCTTTACATAATCGGAAATTACGATATTTATCGAAGCAATTTGGTTTAATGATTTAAAAGAGTAAGAGAATTGGAGTTCTTTTAGTGCTGCTAATATTGGAAATGAAAAAAATGAAAGGTTAAAGGTTAGAAAGTTCACAATAGTTTTGGCGCCAAATTCAAATTTGAATATAGGTGTAAATTTTTCTTGGTGGATTTGGATTTGGGATAGGAAGGTTGGCAGAGGCCGCACGCACTTCGGCCAACTATATGGGCCCTTTGTGCTACTTCCGCCGTGCGTGTTGTTTATGTATGTGAAGTGCCGGCTTGTTACTGCCTCTCCTCACCGTAGGAGGGCAGCAGTGTTGATGTTCAAGGATGGGTTTCCATACATCCGTCGTGCGTCGGTCCGTTGCGAATTGTGATTGGTTCATTTTAAATATTTTTCGGAAAGATTTGCAGCGTTGCATGTAGTTAAACTGTGTTGAAGTTTTTGCGTCGTTTAGAAAAGGAAAGGAACTGGTTTAAAAAGAGAGGCACATATGTTTGTGTGTTTGACGTTACCTACAGGCGACACGAACACAAATATAATATAACCTATACAGAATAGGGTTATAACAACCAGAAAAAAATATATAATTGCCTATTGATACTTAAAATATAAAGAAAGAAGATCAAAGCGTCAACATAAGTATTGGGTACGACCAATAAATAAATGTGCCATTTACATGGGTAAATATTAATTACATTCAATAATAATTCTGCTAATGTATATGTATAAGCAAACAAATTTTAAAATATACAATAGTAATACCTATTCCATTCATATTGAAAAATATTTAATGAGAATTTATAAGAATACTACATACAACAAACTTTTCGAGGTTAGATACCTTTTTGTAATGACGTAACAACCAGACCCAACGACGGACAAAAAGAAACGCAAGCATGGAAACAGAGGCACGTCGTTTTAAATGCAGTGCAGTCGACACACGGCGCATGTATGGAAACCCACCTGAAGGGTACCGGGAGAACTACCAATCACCGGGTGCGACCGACTTAAAAGTCTAAAACCATAAGTTTAATATTCACCATACGGATTTCTCTTTGCACAACGATGTCTTTCGAATGGCGTTCTTGTTGAAGATTCATTCAATAAGTCTTTGGAACTAATTTGTCACATTTTTATCATAGTTGACGTGCAAAATAATAATTGCAAAAAAATAGTTTATTGTACCGAAACAGTACTGTTTCTTTTAGCTCAATTGTAACATTCATGGTTTCGCAATTTGACATACTTTTTTCTGCGGAACAAGTATAAAAGGGCAGTAACCAGATGATTTATTTCATCTGGTTGACTGCCTTTCTACACCTGTATATTCTACACCTGTAATATTTATATTTGATATTCAGTTCGTTTTCCCTTAGAAGTAAGTAGAATTTATTTATAGGTACATATGTGTACGATTCACTGTAGCGTACAAATATCGAAAACAAATTGAGTAAAAAATTGACATACACCCTACCAATCAAGCCAATAAAAGCTCGCTGCCTTCCCTACATTTTATGCAACATTATAAGCTCTGTTCCAGTACGCAGTTTGCTGGCGGTTCGTGATGACGTGAACCAATCGGACAACAGATTGGAGTTCTTGAGAACTGAAAACTGTTTTCTGATTGGTTCATGTCCTCATGAACCTTCAGCAAACTGCGTGCTGTAACAGAGCCATAATAAACACATATGTTTATGTTTTTGTTTATTTATACTGCTGTAGACCATAATACATAGTACATATATATATGGCTTTACATGCCTTACGGAATTCTAGCCGCTCCTAAAGAGCTCTTCAGACGAAGCATTCTAAATGGTAGTGGTTCGTCACTCCACTA
>JARFOC010047614.1:6490-21410 GCA_031763485.1 Osmoderma eremita | reverse complement strand
TTGATTAACGAACTTTCAATTTTGTATTGGGATGAACAGTTTCGTAATATGGATGTAGATAAAACTTTGAAACTAATATGCAGAATATAAAGACATTTTTCCAGAAAGTTACAAGCTTTTCAGTTTAATTTTGACTATTCCAGAGTATCAGTTGAAAGAATTTTTTCTTATTGAAAACGTATAAAGACGTATCTTAGAAATACAATGTCTCAAGACAGACTTAACTTAGCTGAATTGTCAATAGAAAATGAATTAATATCTAATTTTAGTAAAAACAGTCAATTGTATGATGACATTATTAATAGATTTGCTAACTTGAAGGATAGACGTATAAATTTGAAATGTAAAAAATAAATTTTAAATTGGGTATGTAGGGCTATTGGTGATGACTTCCCAAACAAAAAAGTCAACGCGTTCTAAGAATAGTCCCTCAAGCGTGATGTGGAAATCTATTCAACTTTTGTTTGTGATCAAAAAATTTTAAGCTGTTGCAATCGCCTTACCTCCTGGCAAATTACCCACGAGCCGCCACTGCCTCGTATATGTCAAAATTTTGGAGGCACACGAATTCCGCTAAGGTCAGATGTTAAAATATGACAGGTAAACAAGATCCCTTAATCCCATCCTGAATTCCGCTAGAAACGTGCTCGGATTAGAGGATGTTTATTTATGTAATTACACCCCATACCTGCTAATAATGCAGTTAGTAAGTAATAAATAATTACTTATTAACTGCTCACCATACAATTATAAACTGTTTTATGGACGTTAGGGTCTGTGAGTGGCCGAACATACAAATACCTAATTTTGTAAAATCAGTATCCTATAAATATTGCATTGGAAAGAATGTTCTTCAGTTTTAAATTGAATGCATTAAGTTGTTGGTTTAATATAAAATACAAAATAGGATACGGTGGCTTAAAATAGTAAAAATAAAAAATACCCTTACCACCTCGATACTCCTGGATACGCATTTCGGTAACTAAGTTGCCATCCACAGCAGAATCTACGAAGGAAGATAATGTTAGACGTCGCACTCTGGGAGATTTGCACCACACAGAACACCACTTGATAACACTGTGTTATTCAAGTGGTGTTCTGTGTCGTGCAAATCTCCCAGAAGAATAATAAAAATTGAGTAATATCTACACAAGAAATTATTATTTCTTGTATTATAATCTTGTGTAGGTGAAGAATTATTTATATTGTTATTATTATTATATTTACATTTTCTATATATTTGGTAGTTAGATAGATAAGTAGGTACCCAAGTTGTCTTCATTAAAAATATTTAACTTGTTTTTCTTTTACTTGCTACCATGTCAGCAATTGGTTTAAAAATATACACATCTATGCGTATATATGTAAATGTATCTTTATAATTACAATTTGGTTTTTTTTATATCGTACTTTGTAGATTCTGATATTTGTCCGCGTTTTCGGCCTTTCCGAACACTGTGGACTCCCCCGATTATGCTTGGAATGACGTGGAAAGGAATACCCGTCCGAAAACAGAATATCTTTTTATAAAATATTCGTCTTCGTTAGCCCTTTCCACCACGGACGCACAAAACTCCATGTTTTGCAAAATTGTTCTTGGGAAAAATCTCCTGGAATTTTTCAACTTTATAACTTTTGTATTTGTTGCGTTTCAGAATACGTTCCACTGTACTTCCACTGACAGCAATTTCGTCGGCAATTTGCCGACTAAAACAAGGTTCTCCTATTTCAACCAAAGAACAAACCCTCACTTCTCTCTCCTCCCGTTCGGGAGGTATTAGAGGGATTTGAAGCTGTTCGTCTATTTGTTGGCATTTACGGCAATTCTACACAGACAAATTTCCTAAACGCTTTAACGATCCTTTCAATCGTCGAATGCGAAGGAATGTACTCTACAATATATCTCGCATCCCGGTGATAGCTGAGCATGCGTGTATACATAGAAATCACACAAATACTAGTTCTAAACTGGAATAACATAAAACACAATATGTATAAAATTGTGTTGCTGTAACGTTTATATATACACGATTTCCTTGTCAGCTACCTTGTTCAAACATCTACTCTAGCCATTCTCGACAAATTTATTACCTACAAATTTTACGATATTGTCAGCTATATATTACCGAAGGTGAAGGTTAATGGCATTGAATATTGGTAAATTAAATATCGTCAAACGATAAATATTAATAAAAACGAAACATAAAACAACACAAGTATAATAATACGCATTATTATATTTTCATGTTTGCCATTAACATATCGACACTTTCGCTTCTGATATTATTAACGTAAAGACGCGAGAAATAACAAGTAATTAATAGCGAAATAGAGACAAAGAAATTGTTTCGCGTAGGCGTCCTGAGGTGTTTCCCGATTTGCATATTAAAGCCATAAAAGAACACTTTTAGTTTCGGCAGAATACCAGAATACCAATCGGTATCTTAAAAATTCCAGCGATCCAAGTTAGAATCCGATTTCAATCTATAAACATGGAAGTTTATGTTTAATCACCTTGCGATGACTGTTTTTTTTTTGTATTTTGAAACTTGCATGTGCATGTATAATCATTTATGCTGACAATTGGAGGCGCCGAGCACTCCGAAAATAAGAGAAAAAGGTGTCAGAAAACAGGGGACAAAAAGAAACGGGTAGATAATATTTTGATATTAAACACCAACTGCTCGCCGCACCGTCTGAATACGAAAATAACTATGAGTAACGATAGTAGTCGAAAACAAAGGAGCCAATGATGATGTTTTAAATGCTTTTCCTCGTAAATGGTATGGCCTCACACGGTGTACGAATAAATATTTAAAACATGGGTTGTGTGTAAGTAATCGATAAAAAGGATAGATAAAAGTTTACTTATCGAACGAGCAAACAGGCTATTTTCCTATATAAATACTTACATATAATAATCTAAAGTCATCTACTTTATACCCCATACTCATTCAGGTTATTATTAAACTCATCATTTTCTAATTTCCAACATCATCAACTTGCTTTAATGAGTATAATCATAGATCATTTATGTATATAATCACGCTTCCATGTCGACTACACAAACTACATTGTGTTACCACCTGCAAGTAACTAAATACTAATTTCGAATTTATCTGACAATTTCTAAAGACTAAGCTTTATATGTATACATCATTCACTTTAAGAAAATAGCGTCGATAGGCTTAGATTTTGGACGTTTGCTATTGGCTAATACATATGCCAAAATTACGCACGACGAAAGAGCTATCTGTGCTACGTTTTTGTAACGTCAGTTGTCAAATTTCTTCGGTTGAGATGGTAGCAGAAACTGGTCGTACAATTTAAAGCCAGCTACTTTGTGCTGAAAGCAATGATTTGAATCCGCTGTTAGAAATCGGTTTACATTGGTTTTCTTCCGGTATATGTCGATCTCTAACCTATCTTTATTTCTAATTACTAGAATATCTAAGAATGGAAGTAGATTATTATCCTCTTTTTCTAATGTAAACTTTATGGTATTAAATTTTGAATTAAATTCATCTAAGAACTGATTCAAGTTATAAGCATTTGTGTCAAATATGGCGAAAACATCATCTACACATCTGTCCCAAACACCCGGGAAATATTTGGAAGTATTTTTGAATTCAATTTCAAAATTACTCATAAATAAATTGGCGATAAATAGCGATAAACTATTACCCATGGCTGTGCCATATTGCTGTTCGCAGAACTTGTTCTCTATCTGAAAATAGTTCTGCAACATGCACAGCCTGGTCAACTTGATGTATTCATCAATTTTTCTAATGCCTAAATCGTTTCTATTAACAGCTCTTCCAAATATTTCAGTGTTTCCGGGATCGGTGCCGAAGGAAATAATGCACTTACATCAAATGAAACTAAAATCTCACCGTCTTTCAATTTATAATTTTTGATTTGGTTTATAAACTCCAGTGAGTTCTCTACTGAACAACTTTCTTTTTAAATTCATTTACTAACCATTTGAGTAAGTTGGTTAGTTAATAAAATTAAATAAACTGAAATAAACGAAAAAATTACTAAACACATTACTAAAATATTTGTCATTAAACTTAGTGTTACTTTCAAAGAAATTGACAAAGGCTATAATAAAACTGACATTTTACTTTCATATTACCCGCCATTATTTAATGGAGTTAAATTTTGGCTGTGTTATACGGACACCGATTGTAGCGATATATATATACTATATCTACTATGTTCTCAAAGTGAATGAACTTTAATTTAGTACTAATCCAACAACCAGATTTGCATGAGAGTGATTGCAATCATCGCTACATTCATTTGCTATTTGAGCACAAATCTACTCCCACAAGCTGGTTAAAGTTGTAACTTATGCAAATCAGTATCGATCATAAATAAAGATTGCGAAGAGATTTCTACGATTATAAAGATTGGTGTTAGAAGTGATGATAGGTCAAGAACGTGACGAGACTATTTCGAACGATATCAAAATGTTTTATCCCCATACTACGTTTGGTTGTGTTTGCTCTTACTAAAAAAGTAAAACACGAAGCAGTAATTTTAGTTGTCTTTACATTAGTAGAATATTTAGTCATAAATGGAACTTGCCTAGTTTTGAACGTACATACGTAATACATAAAGATAAAAATTATTTTGAAACAACATTAATGTCGTTACCAATATCTCGTTACTTCATCATACTTTTCAAAATTCCAGGATTTACGTATAATACATCATTTTATGATAGCTTTGGACTTCTTGAGAACGAAATGAATATCTTCATTGCTTACCGCATCTGTAAGAATTTCGCAAGCACCAATAACTGAGAAAGTTGTGACACATTTTTCTCCAGACTTTCTTAGGTAATATGGAAACACTCTTCATCCATTTGGATTTTGGAAAACTTATAGTTGCAGTCGGAATAAAAGCGTTACAGAATTAATTTTAGTGGGAGCATTGATGGTAGAGTATGGCAGTGATGCTATATGACGATATATCATTTGATGGATTGCAACCTTTACTAAACGAAACACTTTAAGTATAAACCTTTGACACATTTATAACTCAAATGGGGAAATAGTGTATTAGAAAAATGCAATGACTGCTTGTTTCCAGATTTTTTCTAGGAAATATTTAAAAGACTTCTCCATCATTTGGATTTTAGAAAACTTAAAGCCCCTGTCGGAACAAGATTGCTTTGGAAACTTGTTTCTGGTTCTGGATTCTGCCAAAGCTCTTATACCAAACCATGTTAATTTCAAAGGTGTGAAACTACATACATTCTACAATGGCAATAGTCATCAACATATTTTTTTGACATTAAACTTGTATACCCATTACATTACACCCATTGCTTTAAATTGTTTACATTAGAAGGAAAATCCAATCACCATCTCATAGATATTTTTTATTCTTCACTTCTCTGCCTTGTATATAAGCCTTTAACTAAATCTGAAATTTTAAAGGTTATGTTACCTTCAGCTTCTTGTCTACTTCAATAGATTACAATAAGATCTTCTCTCGCGAGATGTATACGCTGGAACAGATAACATCTTCTATTTAGTGCTTGAATCCCCATCTTGCAAAATCAACATAAATTTCTCTTGTTTCAGATAAACGTAAGAAAAAGATTAGAGAAATGACGATGATGTGGGTAGACGAACAAAGACGTGCTGGCAATATTTTAGACGATGAAGACGATGACTCGGACCTGGACAGCGATTGTAGCGGAGAAGAACTACCGATTTGGGTGCGAGGCGAGCAGAGATGGGTGTCTGGAGTTGTCGGTGAGACCACGTGCCAGGATATTATTGCGGTTCTCTTGCAAGACGAGGAAGTCAGAGTAAGTAATAGAGTTGTTAATATGGTAGAGTAAATCAAGAAGATGTGATGTGTGATTCATGTTTTTTTTGTCGTAATGTTTAATGTAATATGGATAGTATATTGGAAAAAAATTAATGTTTCAGGTTAGTAGTTTTTTTATCTTTTTCTGGGTTTTTCACTTTCTTGGTTTCCACTAACTATTCAACCTTCTTGGGTTAAAAAGCCTCCAAAAAGCCATCTAATCCTGGAATTTGGAAATTTGGAATTTATTCTATATAAGACCTACTTGTTACTTGTTGGTGGGATGACATCCGTCAGGCCCGATAATCCGTTCCTTCTACTACGGCCCCTAGGTTCTATTGGAGAACGTATGCCATCCTACAGTTCATCAAACAAGTCCAGGCCCGTAAGGTACCTCAGAATCTTGTTCAATGAAGAATTCTTCAGGTCAGTTAGGGAAGTAATTTCCTCGCCAAAGATGGAGTACCTGATTCGAGTGGCCGCATGACAGTGGCACATAACGTGCTGTACTCTTACTTCGTCCTCCATACTCAGTCGGCATTCCGTTTCTTCCGATATAAGACCTAAGTTCATATAAACGATTCTCTAGAGACAACTGAATGTTTCTAAATCATTCAAAAGACTATCCGTATAACGTATAGACTACACACATTACAATTTTAACATCGTCGTTTGATTCCAGGGATTTTAACTGGAACTGATCTGATTTTTTCCATGTAGCTTTTTGCCGCTCGCAATCCATTTTGTGCAAGGTATCATTGCATAAACTTTGTCTGTTTTAGCAAATTGTTGACGTGTACACATAAAACAGAAACATCTTGGGTGTATTCAACTTCCGATTTACCATTCTCTGTTCATATTAGCTTAGCTAGCTCAACATCTGTTTGTGGCAAACCGTCCATCTTAATGAGAACTGTTTTTGTACAATTGCAAATCATTAGCGATGCGCCTATTTAGAGAGGGAACTTCCACAAGAGGACTCGTTAATAAGTCTATGACAGTTACTGTTTGCTTAATCCGATTAAAAAAATATCACTGGAACCTTTCTATTGGTAACCATACTTGACTCAATTCCATACCAATTTGTGGCCAATCTGTGTCAATCCCATCCACTATTTTCAAAATTCTTTCCTTGGTTCTTGGTTACTTCTTTTAAAGTTCTTTACATATAAAACTCAATTGACTTACAGATGGTGTCCTGTTCTCTTCAATGTGCTTTATGAGTTTCTGTAAGCTTTAATTCTGGTCTTTCCTTAGAGTTATGTGCTTTCAAACCACGTGCAAATTCGGTAGCGCCAATGGTCTTTCATATTGATGAGTCGCTTGCTTGCGGGTTGATGTGGCTTATTTTATACAGAACGCGACATCAGGAAGATGTGATTATATTTATTCAAGGGAGCAAGATATAACAAACTTGAATGCAGCACGAGTTCCAATACGTTTAGTGCATACCAACATTTAATAATTACAAAGATAGAAGCATTGTAAGTGATGATCTTGGTTGATTTACAAAAGATTTCTGCGTAGTGCCCAAAAAGAAATGACTTCAATTTCTTCAATTTTGTTACCTTTATTCCAACTCGACAGGTTCACACACATACTAGAATAAGCAAAATTTTTCATTTCAAATTATTAACGACAAGAACTTAAGATTAATTAAAACATTCCAGGAATACCTCATCTAGCCAAATTATTTACTACCGCAATTAGCAGTAGATCTCTATCTCCAAGCCCGCAAACAGAAGCGAAAAAAATACATAACACATCTTGTCTCTAATTAACTGACACATTAAAACCGCCAACCATTTCGGTAGTTTATGCCACTATAAAATACCAATTTATTTTGATTTGTTGTCGGCATCCGAAGGCTTGAAACGCATTAGTGTAACATAAATATTAATTGGTATACACATTAATTTATTAAGCGGAGAAGACGCCGTGCGAATGTCCCATTTTCGGGCGAAAATCCATTAAAATATACGGCACAGCGGCTCGACTCCGGAGCATCCAAGTGCCATAATGCGCGTGAAAAGGTTGTCAGGCTCGTTTAAGCCAGGAAACGGCCCTGATTACGTTCAACGCGTCGAGCAATCCGAACGAGAGAAATGACTGACTCAACGTTACGTAATGTTTATCTAATTGTATGGAGCATTACTACTAGAATATGAACCGTATTTTGCTTAAATTGCTCAATATTACATCGTCATTATAGTCGTTGTAATGTATGTTTTGTATTTGGAAAGCGTAGATTGCAGAAATGTGCGATTATAATGTGTTAGATACATAGACGTCATTAGATTTATGGAGGATGTCTTCAACTTTTGTATTTTCAACTGAAAATTAAAGTTAAAAGTGAAATTCATAAAGACAGAACTTTATAAAATCTACTTTTACTTCGATACATGTTGAAGCATTTTCAATTAATGTCGTCATCATAAAACCTTTTCTCCTGAAAGCACAGTGACTCCATAGAGTTCAAAAGTATATTGAAAACAATACTTCTATTCAAATCATTTTGAATTGACCTTGTTTCCAACGTCTACTAGATATTTGACAACTTAAACAGGGCACTTTAAGGTGATTTTAACAAAGGCATAACACCGATTTTCAAACTATATACTACGTTCCCAAAAAAATTACATTATTTGTATAACCTTTTTGAATTGACTGCATATAGAAATTCGACCAAATGCCTCTTCACTCACATATCTTTCCAAAATCAAAGAAACAATGGTATCTTTGGAACTTTACATACAAACTATTGATCGATACAACCACATATCTAATGCAATATTGCTAATGTTCCACCGCCATATTTCGTGAGATAAATTTCGTGAATGTATTTAGTATTGTGGAATTATAACATTAGTCGTGAACATCGAACTCCTTAACTAGATATCTCGCTTCAACTTTGAAACTGTTTTATATATGTAGGTACCTATCTAGTCATTATAAAATTAAGGCTTTATTTTCCAGGGAAGACACGTAGCTACAGCAGAGCAATACCACATAACAGAGAGGTGGCGAGGTGTGGAACAACCTCTCGATCCAAACTCAAGTATATTGGATATATGGAACGCTTGGGGTAGAGCCCAACCAGAGGTCAGTAAGAGGTATTGCATTCTCTAATATCATATCTAATTATCTGTAGTTTTTTGAAAATGCGTAGGGATCATTTGTAGAAAACATAAGCTTAACTTTCAGAAAATATTTGCAGCAGGAGAGTTGCATATACCTTCATTAGCTTAAGTCATAGATGCTTTAATTTTCAAAAATAGTTCTAGAAGTCTACCAAGGAATATAGTTCAGTGCCACGTATCCAATCCCAATACTAAAGTATTAACTTTAATGTTCGTGTCAGTAATCGAGGATTATTATCACTAGATTTTAGGCAATCGTCAAAAAAACCGAGTGAAAATGAGTTAGAAATCAAAATGCTTTTTGTTCAGAAAACCATTGCGTATGGTATCTATGGCTACTCAGTTTATGGTGATATCTATTAATTAATACTAATAAACAATTGTAATTACGTATATGATGAAGGATAAAACGGAAACTGCAGGGTTTAAAGGTACACAAACCTCTTCGACCTTCCACAAACAAGCAAAACTTATCCACTTTATGTCCAAAAGCAATTTGCTTTCGAAGTTCTTAGAATCGTTCCTACGTTTCCTCGTACTAACGGCTAAGTAAAGCCATAACTCGACGTCCTTTTTACAGGTGAAGATCTCATTGCGTAGGATAAAAAATGACCACGCTGCGACACTATCGAGGCGCACAAGGCACAGATCAGATTCCAGTACGTGGTCGGACAGAAGCGCTTGGAAGACGATCCATCCTAAACGTTTGAACGCCCTACAGAACGAAAAACAACCCTCCAGCACTGAAGAATTATTGAAATTGGTTCTGGCACAAGGTGAAGTGATCAGAAGGCAACTGAAGAAGTTACGGTAAGTTGTGATTCAAAAGAGAAATTCATTTGGTGACTTGGTTAAGACTGCCATGCATAGGCATAAATCTGAATATGCGATGTCGCCAAAACTCGATACATTTGTTGTAATAGTATCTAATCCCCGATAGAACAGAGTCGCGTTTGTGTGATTATTTTACTATTCGGTCTTATATTACATTCATTCATTTCGCTCGCTACATATCCTGATTTACTTCGACGGCCTGAGAAAAATACGGCGACAGCGGTATATGTATGTTTTATTCATATAAACGGCTTAGTAGTTTAGGTTAATTGAGTTTGTTTTGCAATTTCTCTGCAACACCGACAAAAGCGGTAACGCCATACAGATATGGAGACACTAATAGCAAAAATATGTAAGTACGTAGGTCCTGCTTGAATGAGAATTTATGGACTGCTTTGGAAACATTGAGAACATATCTTATAGATGTGTCAATACCTAATTACTAATAACTAATAAATACCCATTTTCTGTCATACATGCATATACTTTGAAGATCAAATATTAGTAGGTTAATAGACGCTGTTCAATGGACGCATGACTTCTGGGGTCGAATGATATTTCCGATTAGGTATTCGTCATCTGCTTTTGTAAAAATTACCTTTTCAAATACATATTACTTGTCTCTTTGATTGTTTGTCTTGCTCTAAAAGATGGGAGTATTTGAAGTTTGAACCCAATGGAGTAATGAGAGTAACTTAGAGTACCAATATTTCTTGGAACAGATAAACAGCTTGACAACTAATCAAAACCAACGCACCATAACGCATATTGATAAATTCCCGCTTTATGTGCTTAACATGGATTTAACCTCAGAGAAATACTTTTTAGGTTATGTTATCCAAACGTTTGAATTGTTTTGATCGCTTTAACTAAAAAAACATAATACTCCTTTTTCTCCCGCTTTATACTTGGAACAGAAAGAAAATGTTCCAGTTTGTTCTCACAACAGTACCCCAGCACAAATCAACACAGTCACAGGAGAGATCTCGGACAAATAAATGCATAGATTTTGCTCTTATGACAAGTAAACAAGCCTACATAATTATGTACTATGCATTTACTGGTAGAAAAGCAGATAACTATATTTTCTAACACGTAATAGAGAGCGTCTTATTCCGGTAAACATAAATCCAAAGTATACGTGTATAAAAAACAAAGTATAAAAGACCTTCGCTATATAATCCTGGACACATTAGCCATCTGTCTTCGTGACTATACTAATTTAATTTTTAATGCACTGGGTACATAACAGATGTGAAATTTAATTAATGTTCCAAGACGCATGTATAGAATAAACTATTGATATAGAGTGTAGACGATAAAAACCGAAGTAATACATTGATTTTAATACACATAAATATATATATATATATATGCGACAATACAATTCATTTATCTAAAATCTAAATTGAATTATTGAATATTGGCGGCAGATTTATATATGTATTTATATATATATATATATATATATATATATATATATATATATATGAGAACACATAACCTATCTTTTTCGTAGATCAAAAACTAATTAATGACGTATTTGTATTACATTAATTGATTCTTACAGACACAGTGAACATCAAATTGGATGTTTAGAAGAGAAAACACATAGAACACGAACGCGTAAGCATGGCAACAATTACCTACTAGAAACATATCTGAAGGGCCTGTCGGAAGCAGTAGACCCCGAAAATGATCTCGAACAAATAGCAGGCGATAAGAATAGCGATAGTGGAGTCGTTACCGAAGGAGATAGCGAACAATGTAATCACAATAAACCCGGTTGTTCAACGGAGGTTAGTAAAATCCCCATACCTCTTAGAATTGCTGAAATAAACTATAATAATCTGTAAATCATTACATTTTAGAGTCCTCTCGAACGATTCTCTCCATCGTCAGAAGAATTTCACAAAGATTTGAAGGATGACGATACCAATTCTACCGGAAGCGAGGCGACCATCAAGGAGCAGTTGGAGCTATTCGAAATGATCAATAAACTCAATAAAAAACTTCTCAAGGAAGAAGAATGTCTAGTTAGACTGCACGCGAACATCAAGAAATATGACAAGACGAAAAGTGCCACAGAGGGGGCAACAAAAGCCCTCGGGAATGTCAGGAAGGAAATGGCAAAAGGAGCTTGCGAAATGCAGCATAACGAAGTAGTTTTAGACGAGACCAAGGAGATGCTGGAAAATAGGCGAAAATTTTTAGATAACCTCCATAAAGATCTGCTGAACGAAGATAGAGAGTTCGAGATGCTGCAGGCATTACTCTATTCGCAAAGTTTAAATAACAGTAGGCAGGACAAAGAGAAGTATTCCCCTTACAAGGGACATTTTACCAAAGAATTGTTAGATACCCTAGTTTAGAAGAGTTTTTAAATAATTTATGTATATGTATAAGTTAACGTTTTATACCAAATATGAAGTACCTAACAAAATATTATTACCTACTATTTATATTTATATAATTCGGTCACTTCGAGTCATTACCAGATGAGTTATGTTCTACATTTACCATTATAGTCTCGTTTTGTATTATATATTTTGTAAATAAAAATGTTGAAGTTGATTTGTCTTCCTTAATACCACCCCCGCACTTTAATTCAACAATGCATATAAACTCCAAGCCAAAATCTACGCACCACCACAATTATTGTTATTATGGTAAACCATACAGCTATTGGGCTACCTAAGCATTTCGTTTCATTGAAAATTTGACACTAAGATTACTATTCAAGTACTAGATAAACTAAAACTTGTTCTAAATATGTTTTTTTTTATTGGAGTTACAGAAATAATTAATAGCAAAACACATTTCAGAAATAAAAAAGTTGCGGCAACATAAAAGTCAAACGTAATTATATCCCACAGAGCAAAATTCAAATTTGCCGCTATTATCTTTAGTAACTTCAACATAAAAGCATGAAATTACCTACAATTTTGTATTACCTCTATAGGTATTTTAATACCTTTATGTTGAAGTTACTAGAAATAGTTGCGGCAAATATTAATTTTGTTGTGTGGGTATAGTAAGTTGCCACTGTTTACAGTAATTGGAAATATATGAGACAGTAGTTTGCCATGCGAATTTCAAAAACTTCACACGCGCAATTTGAAATCTAAGCTTCTAATCGATTTTGAGAGCCAAATTTGAAACACCAAATGATATTTTAGAAATATATTTTGTACTTGCTAAAGCAAATTTGCACCTGCTTGCGGCTAGGCAACCCAATATACACACATGTATGCAGTTAAATTATGACTTGTACTATCAATGCTTGTACCTCCAAAATTTTAGTAACTAAGATTGGACGTTATGGAGGTTATATAGATAACGCATACCTTTAATACATCCTTCCTAATATTATTGCAATCTGGAAAACACTATTTTTACAAAAAATAATTTCGCATTTTTGATATGCACAATGAAATTTGTAACAGCACAAAATTAAAAATGTGGACCCTAAAATATTGAAAGTAAAGAGAATAAAATAATATATAATCATATATTATTAAGTATAAGTTAAATACAAATGCTAGAAATATAAAGAAAGTATAAATAAATGGCATTTTAATGAAGTAATACGTATATTAAGTTGCATCCATAACCTAAAAAGTAGGTATATTTTATTTAATTGTGACCTTCCTTCAGCCGCCGCCCCACAATTTTTTTGCCTAAGAAAAGTTGTTTATTTTTAGGTCATCTTCAGGTAAAAAAATAAAAATTTAAAAAAGTAGGTGAGACAAGTAATTCTTCACTTTAGCCTTTTTTTCAATACACATTCTAAAAACAGCAATATCTATTTAACAGAAATAAATTGGCAAACTTAATTACATACTTGTACTAACATGTTATTATAATATTAATACTTCATTTTTGTGATGGATTAATAAAAAAAACACAGTAGTATGAAGAAGATCAATCATACTATTTAAAATCACATTTACATAAATATGATTCCTCAACTTAAAACTTTCTCCAATAAATTAAATTTGACAATATTACATAAAACTATTATAATGTCTGCTTCAACTACTCCGTACAAAAAGCTACTGTTTAAATGAAATAACAACTTATCTATGAACTGCGATTATTCATACGCACGTGCACCGAAGGTTTGCGCACGGTACCTAGTAAACATTTCTAGAAACAGTTCACGGAATATCATTTTAAATATTCGCGGTCCGCAGCTGCACACGGTACTAGTTTTAAGTATATAACAAGCTCCGCCTACTTGTGATAATCACAGTATTCTACATACTACAGCAGCGAGCAGCGGTTACACTGAGAGCATCTAGCGGTAAAAAGAATAATCATGGAAGCTGAACAAGGTAAGAAAACTTTATTTGAATATTGTTTTTTAATTTCCATAAAATAAATTCATTTTACTGCTTTTATAAATCTAAAAAGTGAAGCATGATGCACCGCAATGTTGAGATACATGTTATATTTGCTCATAACTATTGCTAAATAATTTAAAAGTAATTTTATCTTATCTCCTTTTTAATTATAGTTAAGATCGCAATGAAGCAAAACAAATGCGCTTGTTCCAATGACAGTTGCACTTGCTGTTCAAAAAGCAATTGCAAATGTAAAGGTGAAAGTAAATCGTGCAGCTGCGAGAAATGCGACTGCAAAAGCAGTTGTTGCAAATCCTCTGATATTGATACTAAGCAATGCTGTGAAAATAACTGCTCGTGCGACCGTGAAGGAAGTAACTGTGCTGGAGACAACTGCAGATGCAAAAATTGTGCCAACGCAGGATGTTGTGGAGATGAAGGCAAAAAATGTTGTGAAGATAAGTGTTGCCAACAAAATTGCGAATGCAAAGGCGATTGTTGCAAATCCTCAGATGCCCGATCAACTGCCGTTAAGCAATGTTGCAAAAATAACTGCTCCTGTGACTGTGAAGGAAATAACTGTGGCGGAGACAACTGCAAATGCAAAAAATGTGCCAGCGCAGGATGCTGTGGAGATGAAGGCAAAAGATGTTGTGGAGATAAGTGTTGCCAACAAAAGTGCGAATGCAAAGGTGATTGTTGCAAATCCTCAGATGCCCGATCAACTGCCGTTAAGCAATGTTGCAAAAATAACTGCTCCTGTGACTGTGA
>JARFOC010047604.1:0-21412 GCA_031763485.1 Osmoderma eremita | reverse complement strand
TATTTAACAAATGAAGTAGTCTGAATTTCAGCAACAGTCCACCATATTTTAGTAGTTCCAAATTAATGCTATCCGTACCCGTAGTCTTCCGATTTTTTGATACTTTGAGTTTGATATTTTTGAGGTAATCTGGTAATCCCCTATTTTTACGAATTGTGCCACATGTTCGAATTTTAGATTTCAACAGTATTTGACTAGTTTCTACACTGTTATAATAATTGTCCATGTACAAATGATGCCATAACTTGGTATAAGGCGATATAACCGTTTGTATGGTTTCCAACAGTTTTCGTCTCTGTGCACAGTAAATTTCGAAATTACATATATACCCTGTAGTACTTTCGCACAACATACGCACGAGTATTCCATATTTTATAATTTTTGCCGCATTTTTGGACTTTATTAAGTCTATCTGAGCCATCTATTAAATCTTCATTGTTGTTGAAGTGCCAAACTCTCCATATTTGACGAAATCGGTCTCTACTCATTGTTTTAGCGTAAAATGGTGTTTCTGTACCCGCTTCTGTGCTCCAATATTCGTCTCTTCGGTCCTTACGGACATGTCCCATGAGAAGAATGAGCCCCATAATTTTTTTCATTTCTGGTACAGTAATTTCTTTCCATTTCAGCGATTTCTTGTAAGATTTGAATTTATCTTTATTTTGGCAGTAATACCTGTTCGATTCTTGTACAAGAAATGTAAAAAAAAAATCTTCGCCTATTAATAAACCGACCGCATCCGCTGCACTATCTGGAACATTTCCGGTGTTTATTCCTGAATCACCCAAAAACTCTTCCAGAATAGGTTGCCTGTCTGTAAATGACCATTCTTCTTCTTCATTTTCGTCAGAGCTGCTTGAAGTCGTTTGTCGTAAAAAAGTCCGCGGTCGCGCAATTATTTCATCGTCACTAAACTCGTTATCTGTACGATTATCTATGTCACTGTCACAAGAATAGTTCGATAAATTGTCTGCACATAATTCATCACTATCGTTTCTAGCGGAGTCCATTTTTATTGAATATTTGTGGTGAAAATATAAATTTATTTTACAATCAATATATATAAAAAAAAGTAACAATAAAGTATTTTGAAGAGAGTTATAATATTTCTCTATGTAATAATTTATTACAGGGAATATACGCAAGAACAATTCACGGAATCTTTTGACATAAATTTTGACATGTATTTCTTGTTATATAAATATTTTTTTGCAAAACCAGGCTGCTTTTATTTTTTGGTTGGTGTACACTGCATTTTGTGTGGCTGTATATCCTTTCAGAGTACTTTACTCAAAAGTATCGATATAAATGCTTAAACTATACTAATTTGCTAGGCGTACCTATTATGCGTTCGTAACTGAGGTATTGTGAGTTATGACTATCTAATTCATTGTGACGGTAATAATTGTCAATAAATCATTCATATAATAAGATCATAATAGTTAATGATATGATAGTAATGAAATAAATGCCATAAAGCCACAAAAAAAAAACACCTAACGAAAGTGTGCTACGTTGTTCCTCGCTTATTATATTTCCTATCATAGATCTAAATACTTATTTACATATGCACCAAACAAATCACCTGGAAACGTTCCACAACAAACAATATTTGGTTGTCTATTTTATATTTAGTACAATAACCATATTGTATATAGCAAGTTTAGAGTAGTATATATAATCAGAGACGAATGTGACTCATGAAGTTATGTTTTAAGGCTCCCTTTTTCGTTTCATCGCTTATTTATTCAATTATCATTGCTCCCTACATATGCTGTCAGCTTTAAAAGTCGACCAATCCTAGGAATATATTAAAGGGGGTCGATTTATTACTGCAAGCTGTCAAATGTATTTCTAGAAACTATTACGAACAATGAATGTGAAGTGAAGTGTTCCTACATGAGTAAGTTAAAATACATGTAAGTCTGGGGTTTATTTGATTAATTAAAAGTGTAATCCAAATGTATGGCTAATATAAAATGCTAAAGTTTTTGTTAAAAATGTTTGTTTTAAACTAAAATTATAAAGACTGGAACACCTGTTTATCAATGAGGTAAATAATAGATTGGTATTTATAATAACATTGCTTTAATTTATCGGATTTAATGGGAGCATAATATATATTATACATAGCTGTCTACAGGTATTTCCCTTTAAAAGAGCGTGCTTGCATATTGTACAATACAGTGTTCAGGTTTAGCACTGGCCACAGTGTCCGTATCATTCTTTGACCTTACCCTACTGAGGTCAATCTAATTATAGGGATTCTAAATATGGAATTAGTTTTCTGTGTTCGCTCGCCGTACTAATTGCAAGTGGGCTGTAGAATATGAGAGCTACATTCTTTTATACATATATCTATATCATAAAAAAGTCAAGTAGTGTCAATTAGGTGGTTAATTTTTGTTTTATTATAGTCGGTTACTGATTTTTGACACGTTATGATCAGGAAGAAATATTAAATAAAGGTATCCAAAGCAGCCGCGTCACACCAATAAATGTTTGGGTTGTGTGCTGTGCGTTGTTTTTGCCGTTTTTAAAATGTCGGGAAATTTAATATGAACCTTTCTACTTCATTTCCTGGTGTCGTTATGTTCTTCTTTTTCTAATACATACGTTTTTCTTTTGTTTCATTTAAAATCTAGGCTGAGCTGAAGTCTAGAGCTCACCGACGCCCGTATGTGAGAAGAACGCATTCGGATCTGGGCGGGCAGCGTATCCTCCACTGGGAGTCGCGTTCTTCGTACCGCCGGCTCATGTCTTCCCCGGCGCCCATCAAGGGACGCCCGCAAAGCCCTCGCAAGAAACCTCCCGACACCCCCGCGGGCGTACAGTTACGCGGAACACAACACAGACGCGGCCAACTCAGGCGATCACTTAGTCAACCACTGGACATCGATAAGTTGTCGCCCCTCATGAGGTTGAAAGCTCCAGGTAAGTTTAAAAGAGATACAGGTCATTACAGGTCATAACATTGTCATTACATACGCGTTAGTGTGGCAAAGCTCGATATATCCGTTGTCATATAAGATACCAAGAAAACTTCTTTACGAGGTCTGAAACTTAACATTTTAAAATTATTTACATATATGCAGGGTGTCTCATATCACCAGGGTGAACCAAACAAACGTTTTCTTAAATACAACACCCTGTCTATTCTTGCGGATTTAGTTTTACCTCATGCCTCATACCCCTAATATACACTTCATTGAATTATACAGCGTGTTTCAGAAGTTATGGCCAATTTTATATGCAAATCACTGTATGGTCAAGGTCTTTTATTATACTGCACCTCAATCCAGGTGAACCGGTTTCTGGTGGAAGGAATCGGCTCGGTAGACCGCGTCCCACTAGCTGGTTGGTGTAGATTTATCCCCAGAAATTCCGATTGTGATTGGCAAGCACCACAATAATGGTAATCCCCAAAATTAAGGGGTACAAATAACAAAGGTAAGAAAAGAAGCCCTAAAAATACATTTTGGTATTACCACGTGTCATCAACAAAAGAAAATAAAGAGAATGAAAGGATTAGCAATTAATACGTGGGTAGCGAGGGCTTCGTTTATGCTCCACGTGTCGAGTCTATTAATCCACAAAAATCTTGTGAACGTTCCCCAATCGAACGTAATATTATTATTGGATATAATACCTGCATTTCAGGGCGAATTTCCCATAAATATTTCCGCAAAAATTACTTCCAAAACTAAATGCTCCACAAAATCCAATAACAGGTGTGACTTCAAACACTGCGAGACTTAAAAAGAACGAATTTGACCACGAACTCGCTTACAACGCCTAACCGTAGATTTTATCTGATTTATCGATTTCTGTGGCGATATCCGATAACCGATCGCTATCGACCGTCGCATCTAATCTATCCACCGCTAGATGGCTTTGCTACCCCCAATCCGCACGGAATATTTATTTTATTTACAAAATACGTCGAATGAAATCGGCGCGTTACACAGTACGTAAACTAATGAAAAGTATATATACAGAAAGAGAAAGAGAAAGAAACAAACAAAATCAAACTTATTATTATTTTATTGGCATTCCTAGTCATATGGTTCAATGGAGGTCTAAGTAATGTATTTGTTCTCACTCGTGGTACAAAGAAGGTATCCCTGGAACTAGTGTAAAGCACATGAACCGTAAGATCAACACCAGCCAATATGTTCGGAGCATCAATATCGTTGTTTACTAGCTTCAACAAGAACCTAGACACTCGCTAATTCACGCCGGGTGGTAAGACTTTGAAAATTATGTTTATCAAGCAATTCTTGATAATCAGCGCCGTGGTTGGGATAAGTACCCGTTTCCTTAAAAATCAGATACTTTAAGAATCTCTTTGGCACTTTCTCGACAAGCAATATTTGATAAGTGTAGTAGGGATACCAAATTAGAGAAGCACATTCAAGTTTTGATCTGACTATTGTGTAAAAAAGTTTCTTTATCGTGTCCAAATTAGTGAAGCTTCTGCAAGTTCTAATGACGAAACTTAGCGATCGTGATGCAGACGTACAAATGGAGGAGAATGGATCAGAAAACTGTAGTCTGTTATCGAATATTACACCAAGATCCTTTACCTTTAGATGCCTTGGAACTGCAAGCTAGCCAACTGAATAGTTAAAAACCAGTGGGTTATTGGAAGTAGTAGTCACAATTGCGCATTTCTCTATACTGACGCTGATCTTATTGTTTTGACACCAGTCATTAATAATATGCAGGTCATTCTGCAGATGCTCACAGTCTAAGAGTGAACATACGCTAGCAAAAAGTTTTAAATCATCTTCATCATTGAATAAGAGAGGGCCCAAGTTAGACCCTTGTGGAACACCCGAAGTAACAGTGTAGATGTTGGAATACAAGTCGTTGTAGTAGACGTGGCATGACCGGTTATCCAGATAGGGAGCAATTAAGTCGGTTGCGTTCAAATTGAAACCGAATGAGGACATTTTAGACAAGAGTATTGTGTGATCTATGGTGTCGAAGGCTTTAGCGAAATCAGTGTAGATGCTCCTTGCTCTGTAACATAAATACTTGCCCTAATGAATTGAGTAATTTGTGTTAAGTTGGGGATCATGGATCTACCGCTCATAAAACCATGTTGTTGTGTTGAGATGCAGTGATGGATGGAGTTGTAGATATTATTGTAAAGCAGATGCTCAAATATTTTGGAACAGCCGCGCAGTATTGCTATGGGACGGCAGTTTGAGATGTCGCATATGTCACCTTTTTTTAATATAGCTATGATCTTACTGATTTTCCAAATATCGGGAAATTTGGAGGTGCGTATTGCAATGATTTGAACATGCAATTACCAGCTAATTTAAAACAATCTTTGTGTAAGGAATAGAAGTGCTTTCTATTTATATACTGCCTTGTCAATTTTAATGTGGCAACCATCTATGGCTCCTATAACGCCAGGAAAACCCTGTCTATTGAATTCGTTTTCAACAGTAATTTTCTCTTGTTTATTTGGTCATTCGATTAATATTGTTGCCAATGCACTTAATAATTTACTAATTCTCTCTATGATTTCAAACAGAGTGCTTAAAGTTATGTGAAAACGGTCGCTAGCATAGCGTGATGACCAACAAAATACAAATACACCAACATTTAATCGTTATGGGATTGAGTTTCTCATAACGCCCATCAGCACTACCTTCCCACTTTCATAGAGCCTCCATAAGAATTGATTTAGTTGACAGTCGTAACTGTATGGTTCAGGGGCGCCCGTCAGTCGCAATTATCAATAACAGTAGTTAGCCCAGTATCTCTGTCTTTTAAGTTCGACAGTCGATGTAATATTTTCGATTACATTCACATCTGCTGTTACAGTTTTTCGTTAATGAAAATACCTTATGCCATAACAGTCAATGAACTACTTTAGACCAAATTCTTGTAAAAGATTACTCCAGAAATTTTATGTAGGAAGGCAAGTATTTCAACCTTATGTAATTATTTCCTTAATGATATATGTATAAGTTATAATTGGCAACATACATTTATTTACTACTCAAATGTATTTTATTACAACATTAAACCTACATTTTTTTAGTGATAGTTATTTTTACACGCGAAAATCATTAACATACAATGTTCCTTCTATATTATGAGAAGCTGTAGATATAAGATCTGGCACAGAAACATTGAAATTATTAGGAAAACAAATACATTTCAATATCTCAAAGAAATTAACTTTAAAATTAATATTAGATAACACAATCTTATGAAACTATAACTATATACCCACATTTTATCTATTCAGTAGTCTTCCCGTAGAATAGACAATAATGTAAAATTGATCTCTTAATCCTCGATTTCTCCTCTTCCATTTTGGTACTTCAATACATACATCTACTTCAGTGAGATCCTTCAAAGGAAAAGTCCAATGTTCAATTTACATGTAAATTTTAATTAAAACGATTAACATTTATTTTACTTCTATATAAATAACAATGGATTCCTGGTATTCTAAAGTTGTTGGCCGTGTGATTTCTTTTTGCCAACACAGAACATCCCCTGAAAGGTGTCAGAACTGTAATAACGGTCCCAAAAAAATACGTTTTACTTTCAAGAATAGTTGATTTCGTTGTAAAGGATGGACTAAACAATTTAAGTTTATTTTTAATTTTAATTTTAATTCATCTTACAGTTCCATAAATTCATTATGTTCATTATTGACAGAATCAACGTATTCATTATTTCTTTAAAGATGAAGTATATAAAAAATACATTTAAAAAATATATAAATATACCTCTGAGATCACACAACACGTCTGATTGTATAGTTCCAGGCATTCCTCACGTACAGACAGCTGTTTGGGACTCACATAGTCCTCATCAGTGCACGTCGGAGGAATGCCTGTCGCTCGATCAATACTCTGTATCGTTAACCAAACGTTAGCACATGTCTTTAAGGAAAATCCCAGAGACATCTAACGCCCAGCCAAGTAATCTCAAACGCGATAACTGAGTTACCAGTCAGCTGAGATCCGTGTTAGCGTGTGATCTTATCGGCGTCAAATGACTAATAAATCAAAAAAAAAGAATAATTCTGCCAATAGCCGGCACGTGCGTTCAAAAGATGAAGTATATAAAAAATATATTTACAAAATATGTCTGTACGTGAGGAATGCCCTGAACTATACAATCAGACGTGTTGTGTGATCTCAGAGGTATATTTACATATTTTTTAAATATATTTTTTATATACTTCATCTTTTGAACGTACGTGCCTGCTATTAGCAGAAATCTTCTTTTTTGATTTTTTTTTGAATTATTTCTTTAGTTCATTGCTTATACTACATTGTTCTTTTCTTAAGATTGTCCACCGGACCAACTTAGAAACAGGTGCCGTTCCTCAGTAGTACGATGAACGATAACCATTCAGCTATTGAAGTGAGTTATTTCAGGCAAATGAAACTATACATGATTTTAAACAAATAAACTAAAAATAAAACATTGCGCCCAAAATTAGGACATAATCATGGGCGAAAATACAGAGTACAATGTATATTAATTTGGAATATTGAAATAAAAAGATTTTCCTGTAATTTCTAATATGTAAAACAAATGTATTATTTAAATGTTAACTATATTATTTAATATATCTTTTAGGCGTAATATTAATTTAGAATCTATTTACAGCGTACGAAAATCATTTATTTCATTTCTATTTTCTCAGAAACCACCAAGCAGCTGAAATTTATAGGGATATTTATGTTGACTAAAGGTGAGCAAAAGGTGAGCTTATAGATAACTGCTGGTACATACTGAAGGCTTTCTGAACCACTCCGCGGCGTAGTGACAAAGTGAGGGTGATGTGACTAATTTAAGTGTCTTCCGCATGGCCAAATTCAAATGTTTTGCACAACTCAATTATAACGCCACAAAATAAAAGCAAAATATGGAAAAGCAATATAACTTTCTAATGTAATTAGATGTATGTTTCCTCCCAAGATTTATTATTATGCTAGATAGTATTTTTTTAACATATGACTATGTATTTGTTTACATGCTTTGTTGAATGCGATTATTTATAAGGTAAACGGTATACGGTATGTTGGGGGAGCTCTTTGAAAAATACATGTAATATATGCTTATCATGTCTAACATTCCAAACTGAAACTCTGATTTATTATGGAAACTTGTAATTGCTGTAATTGCCTGTGACAAAATAAAAAAAGAAATTAATTGCCAGCAATAATTTTAACAGAAAACGAAATACTCGAATTGGAAATCAACTACATACCAATTTGCTTGGACTAATTGACAATTACGAAATTCAAATTAATTTCTAGGTATCAATTAAAAATATCAAGTCTACCTACTTAATGGCCGACACAGAAGTGAAATTAATTAATTCCCCAATTATATTAGTCAGCTTTTCGAAAGAAATAAATGTTATATTTTTTCTGTATGTTGATTAAATAGTAACTAACCATAACTCAGAAAAGGTCACCTTTGTAGTTTATATATCGTAGATGCCTGCAAGCTTTGTAATGAGCCAAAAATTACTAGGCCAAGTCGAATTTATGGCGAACTTGTAAATTAATTTAGATGACAAATAATTTAAGAAGTGACGGATGTTCTCATGAATATTTTTAAATGGGTCATACAGTAACTATTTTAAAAGGAAAAGCCTTCAATAACAGGCTTATTTTTAAGGGTTTTCTTTGTTCAAAATTTATAAAAAAATCTACTGCCCAGATAGAATTATTTAATATAAATGTACATTTAAAAAGCCTGATATAAAACCCACTACAAAGGAGAAAACAATTTTTTTCTTAAGACTTCCATTACTGTACCTACTGCAAAACGAAAAAAAAACTGCTAACTTCTTTTAAATCAGATGTTACTATTAGCCTAAAACAGAAAGTAAAATAATTTTGTTTAATTCGTGGGCGAGTCGATTGGAATTTAATGTTGAATTTTAGGAGTCAAAGGAGACCTTTGGATCATTTATATTATGTAGGCAGCCGTTATTTTTTCCTAATTCCCTATTTAGTCCCTTTTTATCCCACATAGGAGAACCGTCTGCTATGAAAACCATTGTTGTACTATTGTATTCCAGTACAGTCCATGGATGAGTGGAAAGAAAAGTGTGGTGACGGAAATACCAAGTGGTTGATAGAGTGATGAATAGATTAGATAACGTAAACAAATTTAGATAAGTAAAGTAGAAAAACGTCGTGAGCCGTCTGAAATAGTGAAATAGGTGTAAAGAAAAGGGTGTTTCGAAGAGAGAAGAAGAAAGAATTGGAGGAGTGGAGTGAGAAGTGAAGGAAGAAGAAAGAGAAGGAGATGGAACATAACATAACATACAGTAGTTAAGATATTATCCAATTTAATTTATTCCTTAAAATTCTCGGTATGTATTTCTTGTGATAGTAACATATCCAATTTGTCAATATATTATATAATTATACATTATATTCTAAATATTACCCTCATTTTATTAATGTCAAATAACTGTCCTTCAGAAGTTGCACGGCATGTTTCAACTTGACATAACTTATAACTGAAATTTATATTTTACATATTCATTTAGGAATTATCATTTGGCAATATTCCAAAATTTACAGCTTCATGAAATGCTAGTTTTTGGATGGTAATGCTGCACAAAATAAAAAATAATATGATAACATTTTTGAAAAGCGCCCTTACCGAGTGTAATCAATATAGTATCGGCTGTTCCTCGAAATGTATCATATAGAAACCACGAAGGACTGTTTAAATTTTCGAACTGACATGGAGGGTCTCAGCGCGATATATGCAGTTATTTATTAACAATTAATAGCCCCCAAGGTATTGGTGGGAAACCTTAAAGGGCACCACCTCAACAACAATAGCAGTGGTAGCCGTATTACTGACTCTTCATGTACACGCTAGTTTTCATCTTTCACTTGTTTTATAATTTTGACATGAATGATTCAAATTACTGACTTAATTATTCCATAAAAATATTCTTACTTAAACATATTATTAAGACGTTTTTTCTTCATTAATATTTATATAGTCCGGATTAATTAATAATGTCCAGCATGTATATTGTTTTTTAAAATTTACCGCCAACACAATTCTTCAAGTTGTGTTGGTGTTTCTATTATTGGGAGGTTGGTACAGATGAAGTAAGATGACGTAGTGCTTTGTGATTCCCACTTTCTGTAACGTATAAACATGGCGATTTCTGCTCTGACCAAATCACCGATGTTGGTTTTATAGATGAATATGTGTGGAATTCTCAGTAGAAAAATCGCTTTTAAACCTGTTTGTCTACTATAATGTGCGACTGTGTAAAACTATTCAATATTTTAATGTGTTAACGTAAAAACTTAGTCCATGGTTTAACATGTCAGATAACATTTTAATTCACAACATGTAAGTAATTGTTCAGTATAATTTCTGTTTTTGTCCTATCATCAATCACATGTCTTTTAGTTTGTACTCTTGAAGAAGGTTTTAAATAAAAACCAACTCGAGCTAAACAATAACGCTGTGTTTTGATTCAATTGGCTACATTCCCAACAAATTTGATTTTCGAATTCTGACCAGTATAGCCGATACTATCCACCACTCTAAAACTATAGATATGGGATTTTTTGTGGACATACGTTTGCGTTATGGTCGAAATGCTGAACAAACAACGAAACAGCTGCTTAACATCAATCGAAAGCTAGCGAGGTTATTGAATAGGAAACTATTCCTCATCCGTTGTCTGAGGAACTCCTGGGCGTTACAATGTCGGTAAGTTATTAATTAATAAATTTTTGTAGGAAAAAATTAATCTTAATAATAATCCATGCTTATATACATTGTGGCCGATTTTTCTTTGTGTACTCATTATTTCTGTCGGAAGCGAAGTATTTAAACAAATCAAAAACAAATCTGCTACAACACTTTGTGCTCTTTCCAATCAGGTAAGATAGATGACACTTTGTCTCTTTTATTGAACGCTGTATTTTTGTCCACGTTAGATAGGTTATTAAATTTTGAAAACAGTGCCGCTTTTATTTCTTCTATTTAAGCGCTTTACAGCAACTGTGTTCTGGGACTTTGCCAAAGCCTTTGACTGCTTCAGTCATGACATCCTAATAAAGAAATTATCTTACTATGGGATTCGTGGTACTCCCCTGGAATGGTTCAAATCTTACCTTTTTGATAGGAAACAGATCGTGAGAGCGAATAGATCTTCCTCATCGTGTATGGAAATTGACTCTGGCGTTCTGCAAGGCTCAGTGCTTGGTCCAATGCTTTTTCTTCTGTTCATCAATGACATCACCAATTTAAAGATCAGCGGGCACCTACGTCTCTTCGCAGACGACACTAGCATCACTTGGAGCAGCCCTAATAAAGTTGACCCACAATCTGCTATATCCAGCGACTTAACCATTAATTAATTAATGGTTAAGTTAAATTAATTATCAAAAAGTGGTGCAATTCTAACTGCCTATGTTATAACTAAATAAAAACCGCGATTCTACCGTATAAAGGTGCACTGCAGCAACCATGTGTTTTCGATGATGAGATTATCAATATAGTTCCATCTATTAGATTCCTGGGTCTTATTGTTGATGACACTCTTAGATGGTCTCTGCATATCGACTCCCTCGCCAAAAATTGTCTTCTGCGTGCTTTGCAATTAGGTCTGTAGCCAGGGAGCTTAATCCCCCCTCCGCTCGAATTACTCACTTTGCCCTTTTCGAATCGCATCTTCGTTATGCTCTGCCCTTTTGGGACACTTGTACCTTATACAATTTTAATACCATTTTTAAACTGCAAAAAAGGGCAATTCGCTACATATTTCGTCCTCAGAGCAGAGAGCATTGCCAATCTTACTTTCTGAACCATAAAATTCTAACTCTACCTGCGCTATTCATCCTTGAATCCGTCTCAATTGTTCGTAAACATCTTTCTGATCTACCTGAACGTCACCACCATAACTACGTTAGAAGACGCTTTGATCACGAACTTTATCTTCCAATACCAAGCACAGAGTTGACTAGAACCTCAATTATCTACAACGCAATCAAGCTGTACAACCATCTCTCAATCCAGCTTAGATCGATATCAACCTAAGTAAAATTCCGCAGGAAGGTTAAATCATACCTCCTAATGAGACCCTTTTACGCAGTTAGCGACTTTTTCGGAGGAGGGTAAAATTTTAAATTTATCTTTGTATTTTTTTGTATTTTTTTTTGTTTTTACACGTACCTGACAACTTAGTGCGTCAACACTATGTATTACTTGTTTGTTTGTTTACCTATTTTTAATTGTAATTTTTCTTAGCTTTGTCGATAAAATTTTTGTAATTTTTCATGACAATAAAGCACGTTATTATTAGACAATAAATAAAACCATAACATAGTCTACTGATGTAATTTGCGGTTTCAGAATTTAATAAAATATCTAAAGATGCAGAAAAATACAGTCTTCATTTTAAAAAAATCTAAAATATCTATCTTACTTAATTCGAAAGGCCACAAAATATTGTACTAAATTGGCTTTTTTTAATTTTTTTAAATACATTCTGGCGGAAATAATGAATGCACAATGAAATATCAACCAGCCTGTATATGCACGAAGATACGGTAATATTGTGTTGTCTTGGAAAGTATGCACATTTTAAAATGGATGGGGCATCCAGAAGTGTGTTGAAATAGACGTTAGAAGATCGGGTTACACATATACAGACAAGTCAAGTTGATATAAATCTCTTAATAATAATAATAGCAATTTACTAGATTTATGAGTCAACTGCGAAAAAACCCTAGGAAAGCTTTAAATTCATCGTAAACAACTTAAGTTAACAAAATTTACTTCATTATGATGCAAGAAATTCACATTGTCTTTATTCCTTTTGGCCGAGTCTGTATTTCGGAACACTGCACTGGATATTTTTATCGGGCCGAACTTAATATCTGCTAATTGCCGGGTATTAGTTAAATCTGACATGTTGTGGTAGCTTCTTGTCGAATACGATGATGAATCGTCGCGCTGAAACATGTAATCCGCATTTGACGCTCGGATTTCATTAGGGTGTTGGACCTAGTAAATAAATTTGTCTAAGGCAGTGACGTATCTATTCCTCGTCGAGGTAATTTGGGTAATCAATAATTAAGTGATTTGTACCTAAGTTTAAGTTCAAGTCATTAATAAGCTAACTTTACCATTCTATTCGATCCCTTTCTGTTTAGTGTATGGATGTTGTACATATGTGCATGTGTATACCATTACATGAACGAATTCTTGTATGTGTGGTTGTGTGAGTCTAGTTTCTCGAAAGTTAGGTGGGTTAGCATGTACATGTGTGAAATGTTAACGTAATGTTGTTTATGTTAAAAGATTCTATCGTAAGGTTTTGGCATTCAGTGATTCCGAAAGAGCAATCGCCTTTTGCCGTCGAGATCCTTTTGTCCACTGAGTAAGTGGAGACACTGTGCACAGCATATATTAGATGTCCACGGCTTATCCGTGTAGCGTATAGGAATACTAAAGTATTCTAGACTAGTAGATTACCTGTGCGTTGCAAAAATATCTGAGATCACATTAATGCTTAAAATTCGGGCATTGTATACCTTCGATTGAAGTAATACAATAGCAGGGAGTTCCGATATTGCACAGGGGATGAGTTTAGGACGGCATAGTAAGCTCCCCACGCACATAACAAAAAGTGTTAGGATCAACAGAACAAAGCAACATGTTAAATCAAATTGAGGTGTATCAAAAAGAAAAACTTGCTAATGAAACAAGCATAAAACTATAAACTAACAACACTTAAATTAACATTAGACACGTAATTATGGTCGTGATATAAACTATTGATATTTTTGGAGAATCATGACTTAACCATGACATTAATCCAAGCTTTAGACAGTCTCGGTGTAGTGGCGAAACGAGTATTGGCTGATGGAATATTTAAGCCAGTTGACTTCACTTTTCCAGAATAGCTTCCACGAGAGAAGTTATTTTATTAATAAACAAATTAAGCAGAAATTTAGCGCTGTATACATGAGGACATTGATGAAGAGTGGGAAGGAATAAAAGAATGTTTTATCGAAGCAGCAATGAAAACAATAGGATTAAGTGAAGGTAGGCGATAAAAAGGATGATTTGATAAACATTGTGAGACTATGATAGAAGGCATGAAAAAGTGGAGATTGAAATGGCTAGAGACAGGGCAACAGTAACATCAGGAAGAATCCAGAAAAGTGAGGAAGGAGTCAAACAAATTATTAAAAAAAAATAGGATTGGATACGTAAAATTGCAGGGGAAACTGAAAAAGAAAACAAAAGAACACCTTTATATAGATATATGAAAACAAGCGCAAAACAATTGTATTGATAGAAGAAGAAGAGTGGAAAAAGCATTTCTAACACCTGTACTAAGAATGAGGATATAGACAAGAGAGAAACAGAAACAGAAATATATGAAGTACTAGAAAGCTTAGAAGAAATACCTTCATATGCAGAGACCGTGAAATGTATAATGAAATTAAGGAACAACAAGGCAGCAACAAGGCAAATTAACGGTGAATTAATAAAACGGGGAGGTAGCATGCTCGACAAAAGAATATTCAGTTTTATAAAAAGAATATGGAAACAAAAAGAAATACCAGGCGAATGAAAAGTGGGATGATAATACCTATCCCAAAAAACGGAGATTTAAGTAAAGGTATAAATTACAGAGGTAAGCTCAACACTGTCTACAAAGTACTAACAGCAATAATCAAAGAAACATTAAGGAAACATATAGACACAATAATAGGAGTATATCAAGTTGGATATAGAAAAGGAAAATCAACGATAGATGGCATACATATATTGAAACCAATTATTGAAAAGAGCTAAGAGCACGAGATGGACACATATATACCTTTTGTAGACTTTAAGAAAGCTTTTTATAAGTTGAAGAGAGCGAGAATCATAAAGGATCTGGAGAAGATAAAAGCACCAAGAAAGATAGTAAACTTTGTAAAAATGACAATGAAAGAATCAAGAGCAATAGTGAGCACTGGAAGGGAGACAACAACATAAACATTAACAAATGAGTGCGCTAGGGGGATTCGCTGTCAGCATTATTATTCATAACGTCTTTGGATTGTATTATTTAAAGAAGTAATGTATACCTGTACAATTAACAACAAATCGGTTAAATAATTGCATATGCAGATGACTTAGCAGTAATTGCAAGGAGAAAAGATGACCTAAAAACAGGATTTCAGACAATAGAGGTTAAAGCTAAAGAAAGGGGACTGGATATCAACGAAAATAAAACAAAACACATGCATTGTAACAGGAATAGAGAAATTTTTTTACATAGTTTAAAAGCAGAAAATCATGAATTCCGAGAGATAGACTCATTAATATATCTAGGAACATTAAGAAGCAGAACCAACGAAACATTAGATATTAAGAGGAGGATCCAGTTAGGGAATAAGGCATTTTACAATAAGAAAAATCTATCAAAGAACAAGAAACTTAGTAAAAATACAAAAATAAAAATCGGCAAAACAATGATTAGACCTATCGTAACATACTCAACAGAAACAACAAGTTTGACGTTAAAGGAGGATGGACAACTAAAAGTATTTGAAAGAAGAATTATAAGATGCAAAACAGGATTAAAAAAGATTGGTGAGGACGAATACAGGTTACTTATGAATCATGAAATCGAAACGATAATGAAGGGAGAAAATATCGTCAAAGCCTATAAAGCCGGTAGGATTCAATGGTATAGACATGTATTTAGAAGATAAGAGATAGCGACGATAAGTAGTATAACAGAATGGAATTCCGTTAAAAGTAGACCAAGAGGAGGACATAAAGTGAAATATAAAGAACAAGTGGATAAGGACATGAAGAAAATGAACATAACGAATTGGAGAGAATTATTAAGAGATAGAGAACAATGGAGGAGACTTGTCAATGACGCAAGAACTCACCAGGAATTATGAAGCAGATACGATCGATCACATGTATACGTGGAGCAATCCACCACAACAACGGATTTACAGAGTTTACAGTTTTACAGCTAGTTTTTTGTGCGGAAATGTACATCTTTAGAACCCTATATATACAGTCTACGCTCTACGAGATTTTCAATGATCAAATCTGCAAAGTCAGTTTAACTATTCAGTAGGTACACTAGTAACACTTTCTAATTGTACGACCTAACGCTCAACGTAGAGCCTACATGCTTGGCATGGATAGTAGACAGCTTATTGCATTCATTGGCTGCCTCGCAATGTGTAAACACGAATGTGCGGTGTCTGTGTGTATTTAAAAAATGCCTTAGGTGCATTTATAAATGTGCAAAAAGGCATCTATTATTTAACGTATTTGAGTAGGAAGAAATTTTTTGATGTTTTAAGTATTTCATATAAAATAATACTGTAGTCTTATTTTATATGAAATTGTTTTGAAAGGTAATATCATTACTTTTTGCGGTTAACTTTTTTTGTGGTTGAAATGGGATAAGATCTAAACCGGAAGCATGTTTATTATACAATAAATAACAATATCAAAGGTTTAGTACTTTTATTTATTTAAAATATAACATAGCGAAATAATTATAAGCATACACTTATGCTGAAATCAATAATGAGTCCATTCGCCGTTATATTGAATGACTTCATCCAATCTTGACGGCATAGACTCTATTAATTTATGGTAATTTAATAGTCTCAAATTATTGTCTGTAATCCATTGTTGGACAACATTAGCAGTATGAATGGGCGACTTGTCATGTTGGAATATAAACTGATCATAAAGAGATGTTACCGATGGCAACATAACATTCTCTAAAAGCTGGAAACTGATCAAGCGGCATGCAATGGTTAATGTTTGCACATGTCTTGACGTGTTAAGGCCTGCATTTTCCATTCCTAGAGAGCATCTCTCGTTAATTCAGTTGTCGGCTAGAGCTCGCTGAATGAACATAGACGCTGACGTTGTTAACGTTTTAAAGAGTGTTGCGTTCTGGTGCGTTCAAGCTATTGTAGTGAATCCGCAAACATTTGATCACTTGTGACATTTAAATATCAAAAACGGTATTTCACACCTTTCTTTAAAAAGTGTTATGAGCAGTATTTCAAGTGTAAAGTAGGTGATGAAGACAAAAGCTGGGTTCCCCATATTTGCTGTATTACGTATGTCAGACTTCTTACAGCGTGGGCAAAAGATAAACGACATATGCCTTTTGCTATTCCTATGATTCCTATGATCAGATCATATTACCGATTGCTATTTTTGTATAACAAATATAAGTGATATGACTTCCAAATCCAAACATAGTGTAAAATATCCGAATATTCCAACTGTACTGAGACCCGTACCTCACAGCCGCGAATTACCTGTGCCTAAACCTCCACAAAACATGACACTAAGCGACTATGTGCTGATGATACCAAGGCAAATGGAGCCCTGTTATGTTGGCAGACTATTGCTGGACGCCACAGAGAGATGTTTCTAATGCAAAGTACAGCCGAAAGTCATATATCAGCACATTTTCCAAGTAAATATATCACTTTGTACATCATTTTTTCATTATTTATACACATATTATAATATATAATTTCACAAAATTTCATTGCTTTGTCACTCTGAAACCCTGCCTGATAGAAAAATTCTGGAAATACATATGAAATAAGTGTAAGGAGTACTATCAAGTTCACCCACTTTCCCTCGTGGGACAAAATAAATCTGAAATTTTGTTGACCAGTGTAATGATAAAATCGAAAATACAATGAATTAAGATTATTATACTAACGAGGTTACAAACTTTCACAATACGGTGCCTGCACTATACCCCCAGCATTCCTATGTCCAAACGCTTTCAAATTTAACAATTTGACAATACTTTAACATTAAATTTAACAATAAAAGAATTGTTGTGTGGGTTGGTTTAGATGACGATGACAGTAAATTGTTCTTATCACCCGATGTACAGGCTGGTCATCAGCAAAGTATTGACTTTACCAATTTCAAAATGATTTTTCTCGATTTTAATAAAGGGAACACGCTGCATATATTATAACTAAAAGGGGATGCAGAATTACATTCTGCATCAATCCATATTAGCTTTCCCTATACCTATTTTTTTGCGGTTTCTACAATAATCCAAAATAATTTAAATTTCAAAGTTAATAAAGTACCTAAAAGATAATCTAGTTAGCGGCTAATAGGAAATGATAAAAATGGTACGTTGCCAAAGGGTGAAAAGTACACTGAGGACAGTACGTTTTACCTAAATGAATTACTCTAAGGATGATATGGTGGATATGATTTTCATACTGGGAGAAGCAGAAAGAAATTCTTTTCTTAGCTGGTAGAATATACAGTAGAAGATATCCATACAGGAAATTCCCAAAAAAAGTTTTTTGAAAAATTAATGATGAGATTTATTGAAACAGGAAACATTTACAAGAAAGACGAAAGAACAAAAAGGGTAAGAAATGAAGAAAAGACTTGAACGTTCTGTTGTCAGTTTCCCCCGTGAAGTACAACATATGAATGCATATGTATGTTAGTATTTTATTACAGACAGACTACTTTATTCATAGAAATCAAACATACACTAAGTAAAAGCGTGAAGTGTTAGCTACTTTTCAACATAATCGCCGCCAATGTTAAGACACAAGCTTTTGTAAACCCTCTTCGTAAAAGGTGCGATCCAAACTTGTAAAATACTGCCGTACTTCCTCTTGAAGTCCGTTGTCGTCTTCAAACCTTTTGCTCGACAAATGAGCTCTCAACGGCCCAAACGAATGAAAATCAGAAAGAACCATATCTGGATTTTCATCAAATTTCGTTGTTGGTGGTTGTTTACACCAAACACTAACTTGTTTTGGACTCACAACGCATAAGTATTCAGTATTTTTTAAATGAATTTCTGTAGGTGTTTCATTATTTGCCTGCAAAAGACAAATAACTGCTCGCACTTCAAACTTGGAGTATGTTTCGATCGGAACTGACATCGTGCGGCTGTCACTGCACACGTTGTACTGAACCTAAGGTAATCACAATAGCCACCTATATATGTAGTACATATGCACATCTAAAATGCGTGCAAGTTTCAACCTGATCGGAGTAGGCGGTGTGTCGCTCAAACGTTCCTTAGTAACCGGACATCTCTCGTATCTGCGTAAGTAGATACGCTACATATTCACACATTTACATAAGTATGTAGATGTGTGGATGTTACACACCAATCCTTAATGGCCCGGAAACGCTATATTACAGGAATGTTGCTTCGCCCTGTAAATGTATTCAAATCGAGATTGGGGACGTCTATATTAGCTATACCGTACCTTGCTGTCGGTCAGAGTTCGGGGGTTGTATTCCTGTATATAGCGTGCATGTCGTTTGACACAAATATCCTACACTGCCGCAGAGAAATGCATATTAGTTGCCGTTGCTTATACATATACAGGTATACTGAAAGCGGCTCCATTTTAATTGCTGATGAGCGCCGTTTGTCAGCCTCTCGGCAGCGACAAGTATTTCTAAGTAATTTTGCAACATCTTGATTTAAATTCATCGTCGACAAATATACGCGGAAATTGCTTCTAGGCAAACTCCAATTTGAGTTGGGAATGTGGTTATGCATATATGTATGCGAATGCAGGTATACAAACATGTGAAGATATTTATACAAGCCGTTTCAATCGGCAATCAGGTTAGGTACGGAGATATTAAATACGTTATTTCATTTCTGATAGCATCATTATACATACATCTGATTAAGCTCTGCAAAGTCGTTCACATTCATAGTTTGCAACAAATATTTTATGGTTTCAATTTCCAAATAGTTAGGTTGAGTCATATGAACTACCTTTATACTTCATTCACTTTAAAAACATTGCGTCGAAAAAGATCGGGCAATATTTACCGGTTTGTGATTGGCTGAAAGTTGAGGCAAGTTTACAATGGTGAAAAGTTAACACTTTCGCAAATGACATTTATTTTGGATAAATTAATATATTACTGGCACTCTCAAATGTCGGCGTTATTTATGTCGGTTTGTACTTTGTGTTGTTGTTAAAATTGTTTTTTATAGGTTTAAAGTAATCAACCTTAATTAAACAACTCCCTTTTTCTGGATAAATTATCTATCTATGAATATGCCTGGATGTTATTTGCGGCATTATTCGAGGATGGTATCGGAAATACCCGTGTTTGACGACACATGATGCTTTGTGTGAAATCTACATTACCGACTATGAGTAGGTACTATTCTTTAGTCGACATCTGTCCAAATTTTTGGAAAGATTCATTGAGTAGGTACTTTAGTTTTCATAGCTGTTGTAGTGTATGCATTTTTGTAATCATGAAAAAAAGAACAATACCGGTCAGTGATTAGATTTCTTTTTTTTGGATGGGAAAGCGTGTGCAGACGTCAATGACAAATTGCATGCAGTTTGTAAGAATCATGCATCATCGACGACTACCATCAGATACCGGCTTAATAAATTTAAACGTGGCCAAACCTCCATCTTTGATGAGGAGCGCCCAGGTCATTCTGTTGAGGTGACTAGCACCACTTATTAAGACTACCCTGAGGACGACAGTAGACAAATTCCCGGAATTCCCGGTTATTTGGAAATAGTCCAAATAAGAACAATTCAAATATCAATTCATCGGCAAATATTTATTTCTATGCACTTTGCCCGTGATGGCATACACGTATACTTATTTAATTTTCTATTGATATATGTATGTGCCTAATGAGCAATTTTCAAATAACTTATGATAACTGTGACAAATCTGAATCTAGAAACTAGAATCTATTTACAGTAAATAAAGTATATGTCTGTCCTCTATCTTTTCCGTACAGTTACTAGATCTTTAGTGATAGTAACTAAACATGTTTCCCAGTTAAAAAGGCAACTTTAAAGCAATTTACTAGTGTTCATCTTTTAGTAGGTTATTGCCTTCCAATTCCATTTAGTCATTTAAGATACCGTGCTTAAAGATATGTTGGAGGTATGCATATCTAATTCGCAGAAAAATCTGTAGAAGTATTATAGTAGCAATACATTTTGCGTGTATACAGAAAATTGTGAAAAAATGAATCTTCATTTAGGATAAGAAGAGAAATGAGGATTTTGATATTCGATGGGGAAACAAAAGTAACATATACTCTGTTGGCCACGGCAGAACTTGAATCCTACTAGCAATGTAAAATATCGACATAGTTGCCACACCGTTATACTTATACAAATGTATATATAAACTGCTAGTACTGGGCGTGAGGCCAGTATTAATCGAACAGGCATTGTATTGAGGTTGTGTGCGTGTCGAAGAAAACGCAAGGCGTATCAGAAACATGAAAAATGCGAGATATTACGCGAATAAATTGCGATTGCATTTTTGATTAATCTTTGCGTAGTGTTTTAAAACGTTT
>JARFOC010047589.1:0-21415 GCA_031763485.1 Osmoderma eremita | reverse complement strand
ACTTTTGAAATCTATTAAATTAAATTCATTATTTTGGTTTCTTTGACAAAATTTTATAATAGAATGATTTTCACTACTGAGGAAAGGGTCCAGATAATTAAATGGTATTACTCTGGTAGTACAGCAGAGGAAGTGGTCGGTCGTATTATATTTTCTTTATTTCGTTATATTAGTTTTTCATTCACTTCAATGTCGAATGTGCCCTGGTATACTATTTACGATAATATTCCAGCTTGTATAGAAATGACTTTTCTATTTTTTACTTTGTCCGCTATTATTAAATCTTTAGTTTGATGTTGCGCATTAACACCGTGTGCCTAATGCATTGCTCTCTCTAAATATAGTATTGTCCATTTTTGGTTTCCTTGTCCTACAATATTATTCAATTTTGAAACGTTTTAAAAAACTACGCAAAGATTAATCAAAAATGCAATCGCAATTTATTTGCGTAATATCTCGCATTTTCACGTTATTGATACGCCTTGCGTTATCTTCGACAAACACGCAGCCTCCATACAACGCTTGTTGGATACTGGCCTCATGCGCCGTACTAGCAGTTCATATATACATATGTATAAGTATAACGGTGTGGCAACTATGTCAATATTTTACATTGTTAGTAGCTCTGTCGTGGCCAGCAGTGTATGTATGTCCACCCAAGCATGATTCTTATGATTTATTTTAAACATTGACACTTTAGTATCTTATTTTATTTTTCAAGAAAAAGTACTGATAAAGTATCTGAAGTGGGTAAAACACTGACAAGATATTTGTTTTTATAAGTTAACAATTCTTCCGCGAACGAACTAAAACGTGCCGATATTTGTGGCGCTGGACCTTATAACGTAGTTGCGAAGACGCATTAGGTTAGCATATGAAGGTGTCATAAAAAAAAGACGAGTTCGTAGCGCCTTTATTTATAGGCCGATTTTAACAATTGAAACAGAAAATTAAATGGGTGGATGTAGGCTATAAAATTATTTATAGCTCTTAAGCGTTTTTAGGTTTTTTTTTTAATTAGACTATACTTTTTTTAATGATTCTGATGGAAATTTTTTTTCTGAAAACAACAGCGTATCACAAATATACCCTTACATAAGAAAGAATTAAAAAAGTAACAAAATAATTATTTAGTCATGTGTAAAAATACCACTGGCATTGGAAACAAATGACGAGCACCAAACGCCATATATCCGTAAATTGTTCACTAATCGTTGAAATTTTGTTCGACTTGGACGATCTCTGTTTGGATAGCGCTGCGAATAAAGTTTTGCAGCTCGATAAGTATTATCACCGCATTCAAAATAAGCTGGAAAAATATATAAACGCTGTTCGTTAATTTTAGAAAAAAAAAATCAACTTCACAGATCATGGAACATTTGTTTTTTCCAGACAACTTGATTAATTAAGTTATTTTTACATACGACCAAATAATTATTTTGTTACATTTTTTGAATTTATTTCTAATGTAAAGGTATGCTTGTGATACATTGTTGTTTTCAGAAGAAAATTCTCCATCAGAATCAACAAAAAGTATGGTCTAATAAAAAAAAACTTGGCCCCAGCTCATTTTATGACCTACATCCAACCATTTAATTTTCGGTTTTAATTTGTTAAAACCAGCCTATAAATAAAGGCGCTACGGACTCGTCTTTTTTTTTAATAAGACACTGTATATTGGCGTTATATTAATTATATATTATTACTATGTGTGCGTTTTACTAAATATTCATCGAAATTTGTAAGATATTTTTTGTATAGTTATTAATATGTACGTGATCATCAGAGGAAACAGATCAAAGAATGGCTGACGACTTTTGAAAAATTTTGAAACCAATCTCTGTGGCACTAGACATAATTAAGCAGAAACGTGGCTTGTCTCATGATATTGAAGAATGGAAAATTTCAGGCGCGATTTTTATAAGTTTTGAAGGGAACATAAAACAGAAATTTATGAAAAGATATGAACAAGCAACAACGCCCTTTCACTTCTCAGGTTATTCGCTTGATCCTATTAGAAGTAAAAATGAATACCGTTTGTCAATTCGAGAAGAAAATTCAGCTTTGGAAACAATTTCCAAATATTATTCTGTTGCAGAATTATTACCATTAGTCATCAAGTTGGGGTCTAATTCGCATCACTTCCACGAAATTATATTAAATGCAGTACAATGGTGAAGCTCTGCGAAGCATGTCCTAGAGATTAATCAAGTATTGAATATCACCGTTCCAATTTTGTGTGCAAATTCTTCTTCTGTGGAAGTCGAAAGAACGTTTTCCTCATATCGACTTTCAGAATTAAGAAATACCGTGGCTGTGTTTGAATGAGTGCTGCTTGTACTCGCTGAAGCTGTTCACAATACAAGTTAACAGGCATGTTTTGACCACGTTCCAAAAACTCGTAATGGATAATTCCTTTTGTTCTCCACCAAACACACAATAAAATCTTGTTTGGGTTCAAGGGAGGTTTGGGAGTGGGTGGTACCGAATCAGTAGGCGATAACCAATGATAGAAACGCTTAGAATTTGAGTACAATATCCACTTTTCGTCGCAGGTTAACAACCAATTAAGAATTGATCTATTACCTTTTCGTAAAATATTTGCCGAACAAATGGTAAGACGACTTAATTTGTTATCGCTTGACAATTCATGTGGGACCCATTTGATTAACTTCCACCTCCCTCCTAGCTGACGTAGGTGCAAACCAATGGTTTCATCACTCACATTGAACTTTTCTGCAAGTTCTAGACACGTTGTAATGGAATTTTCCTCCACAACCTGTTGAATATCCCCGTTGTTAATGATATTCGGTCTCCCAGAGCGTGCTGCACCTGCCAAGCTGGGACATCCCAAAGAAAAAATTTTGAACCACTTCAGTGCTGTCCATTCACTTACGGCATCATCTCCGAATGCGATAAATATTTTTCGCACGGCCACTGCAGGTTTTGTACCAAGTTTGAAGTAAAAGTATTGGAAATAATATCAAGTAATTATTCGCCGCTACTTGATAATAAAACCACTTGTTTACGGCAGGGCGGATCTAAATCGCTGTCCTGACAATACCACATCCGCTAAGCTGAAACGTCTTTTAATCTAAACAACTAATAGTTCGAGCACTTCGCCCTGATGAAAATGTTATTACCTAACGACACTTTAAAACGGAATTGATTGGGTAATTAACTTGATAACCTCACCTGAACTACTAAATAACTTTTACTCAACTGTCTGTCATCAAATGAATTTTCACTTTTTTATAAAAGCTAGCAACAAAAAAATATTTTGAAATCGTGTTAGAGCCGATTAACCGTGTAAAAAAGAAGTTGCAGTCTTTTTCTTGGAGCGAGTTATTTCAAAAAAGAGTTGGGTGTATTCGCGGCAAAGGGGAGCCATTACTTCTGCAATGCACTGTACATACATCACTGTCTCGCATTTACGTTCATTATCAACTCTGTTTATGTTATTTCGTGGTAGTGAAAGAACGACATATTTATGCATTAGATGAAGGTCAATGTTATCGACACAAATAGAGACCGCAACTATCGCAAGAAGTAGAAAAATAAATGCGTTCAAGTTTTTCACAATTCGTTCCACATGGCACGTGGTCTGAGTCTAGTTAGATGGGAATGTTCTAAAAATAGTAAAATCATTTTTACGAAATCGGACGATTAGATCCACGAAGTTCTTTGAATATTTATTTACCCGGAAACGGATAGAGCTTGGGGTGGTCTTAGCTCTTAACCGGAGACATAGGTTATAATACATTTGAGACATATGCGTAGACATATGTCTGAGAGACTAGTAAATTAAAATGAGTAAAAAAAAATCGAATGAATCCAAGTTAATTTTTATATTAACCCAAGATTTAAAAAAATATGTTTTTATCCAAAATTAAGAATTGCAAGATCAGCCTTTGAGACATTATCAAGAAAGGATGGAATTATGGAGTTTTAAAGAAAACATTAGTAACACAGCAACAGTAACCAAAAATATAAGGAGGTGACACATCTTCAGAGTTTAAAGTCGAATCTGAAGACGAAAGTTATTTTTATGGGCGAAATCGGTTGGGTCCAGTAGTAAATACTCCTCCTAGAATACCCTCTGAAGCATGGTCTCTTTTTTTTACGGAAGAAATCCTAAATGAAATATTAGAACATACAAATGCAAAAATTACGGAAACGAGTTTTACTTATGGACCAACGGCTAGTTATGTGGGACCTATAGACACGATTGAATTGAAAGCATTTCTGGGACTTCTAATTTTGGCAGGAGTGCTCAAATCAAGATACTAGAAGTCTTTTTGCAACGGATGGTACGGGAAGAGATATTTTTAGAGGTGGTATGCCTGAACAACGGTTTTTGTTTCTTTTGGCAACGCTAAGATTTGACGATCAAACAACTAGAAAGAACAGGATTGACAATTATGATAAGCTTTATGACATTTCAAAAATTTATGAAATTTTCAATACAAACCGCACTAACAATTTCAGTTGCAGCGAATATGCAGTTGTAGATGAAATGCTTGTTGGATTTCAAGGCCGCTGCTCTTTTTGTTAATATCAAAATAAATCAGAAAAATATGGCATCAAGATTATGTGCTTATGTGATTCAAAAACGCATTATCTAACAAATTCATTTGTTTATACAGGAAAGACAAGCGAACCCAATCCAAACAAACTTTCGGTTCCAACACGTAATGTACTAAAATTAGTTTCTCCCATCCTGAACACAAATCAAAATGTTGCAGGAGATAACTGGTTTTCTTCTATTGAGCTATTGAATGAATTGAAACGGGTTGGTCTGATATATGTTGGGACACTTCGTAAGAATAAGCGCGAAATACCACCTGTATTTTTACAAACTACGCAGCTACCAATAAACTCCTGTAAATTTGGATTTACCCACGATAACACGTTGGTTTCCCTTGTACCAAAAAAGAACAACTGTGTCTGTGTTGATTTCGTTTATGCGTCACAATGGAAATATTGAACAATGGTACCAAAGGAGAAGTCGACGCTTTGGATCAGAAATGTTTGACGCACTCCTGCCAAAGACGAACCAGGCGATGGCCAATGGCTATATTCGGAGCAATGTTAGACATTTCACTTATCAACAGTTATGCAATTTTCTTAGCCATTTCAGACAGTACAGTCAACATGACACGAAGAGAATTTTATATTCGTTTAGGAAGAGCACTCGTCAATTACCACGTAAGAAGAAGATACGGAAAAAAAGAATTGTCAACTGAGCTAAAATCAAACTTTACTAGGTTTAGAAACACCACAACAACAGCCACAAGAAGCAGGACCTTGTAAAAACCTACAACAGGTGTCACATCTGCGGACGAAGCAAAGACAGGAGAATAAAAACCACGTGCCATAATTGTCGTCAGCATATCTGTAAGGATCATTCTGAGTTACTCTTAAAATGCAGAGAATGTTTAGAAAGGTAAATTGTAAGAATTTTGTAAAAATCTGAGTACATGAAAAAACAGCATGATTTTTGTCATATAAAATGTACGTCTCACAACGTCATTGTCAGAATTTTTATATAAAACGTTAATGCCATTTTTCTTTTACAGGGAAAAAGACCAAAAACAGAAAAAGTGAAGACATCTTAAAAGTACACCCCAGATACCTTTGTAAAGAAAAAAATTTGTACGAGAGAATATTTTTTACATTTTTCTATAAATGTTGAATTTTCTGATTCGTTTTGAATGAAGCTTGTATTTTCTTAAACATATCGCAATATAAGAGACTAGTTTATTACACAGGGGGTTCCAAAGCAGGAGAAAAACTATAATTAACAAAATAACTAAATTTTAAAGAGTGGGATGTCAAAACACCCCACGATAGCAGTTGTGTTACCTGAAAACACGATAGAACTTGAAGATTAAAATACACTCTATGTATACACACATAAATGGAACACAGACGTGTCGAAATACAGGAATCTATATTTCTATGATGTTTATTATGAATGTAGTGAGACATGTGCTCATCAGCGTCCTTTGTCAGAATGAAAGATAATATCATCTCCAGCTATGATACTCTGCTAGTGATAGTAGCAGTAATTTCGTTTCACACAGATTTCCTAGATATTAATTGAAACCTCTTTCGACTGGAGTATGAATAAGGAACTTTCCAAAAAAATTATAAATAATATAATTTTGTTCTGTCTAAAAAGAGTATTCCCCAAGTATTATTCCTTAAAACCAATAATAACTTGGTAAAAAATGATTAAAGTTTACCGCGTTTCGAAAGCATTTCGAACGACCTCTTAAGCGCGTCAAGCCGACTGACGTCATAGAGTATGACTGTGGTGCCATGAAAAACAAGAAGAAACAAATCAGGACGTTAAAGGCTTGACATTGAAGTCCAGTATCATGAAAGAAAGGCCTAGGATTTACTTGGGTTTACCTGATTATGCATTTTATACTTTACAGCTACTTCAAAAGTACTGTAAGTTACAAAATGTGCATATCTTGTTAATAAGAACAGGGCAATCTTTTATTTTACTCGGAGATGATTTTGGCATAAGTGAGAGTTACGCTTCAAAAATATTTACAAAATTATTGTCACTTGTTAGTAAATAGTTTAAAAAATGTATATTTTCACCTACTGATACAATAAAATTAAATTTACCAGTAGCATTTTGAGATCGATACAGAAATGTTTTATGCATTATAGATTGTTTAGAAATTAAAATTGAGAAGCCTTAAGATGCTGTTTAACAATCCTTGACATGGTTAGAGTATAAGAAATGTAACATTTCTTGTACTCCTTTTGGCATTATAAATTTCATTTCTACAGGTATTGGTGGACGTACATCTGATATTACAATTGTAGAGCATAGTGGCCTTTTAAATATTTTACCACCAAATGTATCTATTATGGCATACAGGGGATTTAAGCACATACAACATTTACTTGTTGCTAAAAATTGCAAATTAATTAGATAACCAAGTGTTTCTTTTAATTCGAAATCCACGAAAGCTGAAGTGCCAGAAACCTAAATAATAGGATTCATGAAGATTATGGACACCAACCATAAGTGAAGCTAATTGTCACATGGACGTCATACACGGATCATATTCTTTGACGTCACGACCAATAACAACGCGTTTATGACCGGTTGGTATAATTTGAAATTTTTCACATTTTCAATTCTTTTTTGTGGCTGTTTGGGATGAAAAAAATTCGTTTTTGCTGATATGTTTTATTACAATATATACTTATGATTTGTAGTAATTTTTTCCCATTTAAAATTGTTTTCAAATTCCCTATTGTATTCCTCATAGTGACAAAAACCTGTTGATGTTCCCGAAGAAAAGCGAATTGTACATCTAAAGCCCGCTCTAGACTTACGGCGTGAAGTTGCGGCGAGAATTCACGTCGCGAACTGTTTGCGAACTAGAACGCGTCTTCACACTCCCAATATTTACAGTCGCGTTCCTGCACTTGCATGAAGAAAACGTTATCCACGCCTAAATGTGGATACCGTTCGCGTTTTTTGGCGGCGAACACTGACGCAAATACGAATTTACCGACCAGCGCGGGGAACAGGCGTGAAAAGTGTAAAGAGGCGCGAAAAGCGTGAAGAGGCGCGAAAAGCGTGAAGAGGCGCGAAAAGCGTGAAGAGCCGCGAAAACTATCCACATTCGCGTTCAGACGTTTCCACGGTGTTTCCGGCGGGAGTCTAGAGCAGATTTACACTTATTGCAATGCATAGTACTAAAAAAAAGTCATGACTACGTCTCGGCAACAACAATTTACAGCATTTTATCGCTTGATTCACACTTGACACATTCAAAAATAGGTGCATGTTAGATATTTCCGAGAAATACAAACACCCAGTTAACCTATCTAATGATCCATTTAACCTAATGAATTGCTATTTAATGTTCAACTCTATTAGGTTAAGAACGTAGAAACACTTCCCGCCAAATCCCCTCTTAGAGTTGCACGTTTATAGCCAGTTTCAAGGTTCCGAACCAGGGCCATATGAGCAATATCAATCTCCTCTCATAACTCATAATGCATGTAAATACAATCATCACGCAGATCCACGCAATTTAGTTGGCAGCGCTGATTCTGTATACTTATTTTGAAGCTGTCACACGTCAGATTAAACAAATTATGAAAACATTTAACTTAAAACCTAATAAACTTGCTTCTTGACAGATTGAATGAATCAATCAACTTACAATAATATATATAATATCTTTACTAAACATCTAGCAATGCTGAGTACGATTTCTACAAGATCTGAAGTGAGTGTGACACACTACGCCACGCATGCCCGTTGCAATTGCAGATAATAGCGCATCAATTACCCCAGTGTACCCTACCAGTATTAAAAGCTAAGATCGCCGAACTTTATTGATTACTTCTACACATGTATAACACAGACGAAAATTTGTAAAATGTTGTATGTTTACGACGTTTACAACTATGTATGTATATGTAAATAAATATGTAAATTTTTTGTGCTTGTTTCTTTTTTACAGTTCAAGTACATTAGATGACGATAACGCGATTTTCAGAAGTGGTACACGCGAACGAAGGAAAACGGGAAAAACAAAGTAGATAAAATAGTAAAATAAATATCGTTTACTTGAAAATTAAACAATGGTCGACATTATTTGCGGAAAAAAACACCACAAAATAGTGTATTTAGTTAATTCAGTCTTGTAGCACTAATTAAACTGGAATTGGTAATAATTAAGAATTTCACGAACTTAAATGAACTGACCTTGAACTCGTATGTCAAATTTTATTGCTACTTTCTCTTAAATATGATAGAACACAAAGATAACATTACGAAATGAAAAGTATAGAAAATATTATTTCCCGTTGCTCCATAATGATTCACAAGTAACTGAAACAGCATGTAATTTTTTGAATCCTACCTTTCTTTTCTGCCATATCTTCCGTAACTTCCAAAGCGTCTACTGGCAACTACAAGCAGCGGATTTCGGTATCTGTACATTTTCACCGTAAACTGTTCTATTAATTAGAAAAACTAATCTGTGACTACTGTTCGTCTCCTTGACGTACGCAAACTTATCACAATGACATAAACCAACGTAATTGAAAATCTGACATTGTCAATTTCTAAATATAAAAATGGCGAAAACTTTGATTTAAAGATTTGGGCGATTCTATTGGCTAAACGATGGTTTTCATACCAAGAGTTGCTTTAATAAACGGATGTACATATTTGTCACTGATGAACTAAAATTTTGCTGAAGAAAGCAACGGTTTGGTGACAAATTTTGACATGTCAGGATTATACATATATAGTAAACAAAATAAAACATTTTAGATTTAAATATTTTATTATCCCCTTAAATAGATCAATTTTTAGACAAATGTAAAGTCTGCTTACTATTAATTGCAATTTATAGATATTAAAATGAACATTGTATACGAAATCTTACACTCTTGTAACCGCATTCGTAAAATTCTACAGTTCCACAAGATGTCTTACTAAAAATAAACAGCAATTATCGTGATTTCACAAATCATTTTCTGCCGGCCCGTCAGCTCTGTACACCGACTACCTATTTCATCAAACACATCAACTTTAAAGTTCGATAAAATTGATGTGAAATTGTTGACACAGAAATTTACGCGTGAAAATAGCAACTGCTTCTGATGTGCCAACATAAAATCACTGGTGTAAAAAACAACTCTCCCATAGTTTTCATTGTTACGTGAAATGATTGGCACGATTTGAAAGCATTAATAAATAAAAAATCATTATGAATAAATTTATGTATTTTGTAAACTTACATATATGTATTACAATTAAATGCACATACAGTAGTTGCGTTCGTTTATTTGTTCTGGATTTGGAGCAGTGCAGGCCAGGTGCGGATCTAGGAACGTTAAAAGAGTGAATAGTGTATGTTGGTGTAGTTTATATTCGAACTGTTGTAGAACCTTTTTTGTTCTTATCATAACCTTAATAACTTATTCAAACACTGATAGTGTTTTAACAATGAGCAAAACGTATGTAAAACACCAAAAGGCAAATGAAAGGGCATTAATGAGTATTTTATGTATTATTTTTTCCTGCTTAAAATTTTACAAAAAAGTGAGGTTATAACCGGCTGTATTACTCTATAAACCCTACGTCTCCCACTCGGTGTTTATGGACCGTCGTAGAGTGTGTTCCATTCACTGCACTCCTAATTTTTCGAACGATTGAAAAAGAAATCTATTAGCTCCGTTTGTAATAAACGAACGTCAAGATACGAATAGTTCTCGTAGAGCGAGTAAACGAACGCAGCTAGTAGTGTCTGGTTATAACGAACTTGAAGGGACCGACGAAAACAGTTCGGTTTAACCGAGGTTCGTTTTAAATGAAAACTCACAAAGAAAAATACAAACACATTTACAAAATATCAATATGTGTGATAAGTACAAATAAACATAAAACAAAACAGAAAATCAGTATACCTAAATAGCAGATGATTTTTTTTAATTTTATTTAAAATTGTATGTATTCATGTAGTTTAGTTTGTTTTTTTCACGTCAATTTTATGAATGTATGTATAATTACACTTCAGTTAGTGTGTTAAGAACATCCCGGGGAGTGTTCTGCGAGTGCAGAAATATTGAACGACTTCAATATATCTAATTGCATCTAATGTAGTTAGAACTAGTATTATTTCATCGCTTTCTATTTCTTCGTTTTGCTCATCTTCTGTCTCACTATCAATATTCTTGTTACCATTTACCATGCTATATGAACTAAACTTATAGCGTCTAAGAGATTAATACTAAATATTTCGTTGTCAGTATCAATAGAATTTACTATCTTCGCAAAGAGACGTCGTCGGTAGTTGCTTTTTAAACTGTGTATAACACCCTAGTCCATGGGCTACAATTTAGAACTTGTATTGGATGGCATGAAGACTAATTTAATGCAGTCTAAATTTTTAATATTAGGGTGCGCTGGGCGATTATCAATTTTCTTTTCCTGAGATACAATTCGTCATTCCATTCTCGCAATTCGTTGGTAAAAATCTCAGAAGTGATCCAAGGTCTGCTATGGGATTTATAGTTTACAGGAAGTTTTTTAAAACACCGTGGGTATTTAACCTTTCCTATTATCAACAATTTCCTCTTTTCTGTTCCTAATAGATTTGCCGCTACTTACACCGTAATCCTTTCTTTAGACATCTTTCCACCAGCACTCTTATAAAATGAGCCTATTTCATCGGCGTTAAATATATCTTTATCTTTAAAGTTTTCTTTAATAAGTGGCCAAATGTATTGCAGCCAATCGTTTACAATATTGATATTTACTGCGACTGCTTCGCCAGTAATTTTTTCGCTGGCAATGTTATGTCGTTTTTTAAACCTTTCGATCCAGCTTCTACTAAATTTATATTCACTGTTCGTTAACAAATTATTGCTGAAATCGTCAGCTTTTGTTTGCAACACAGCTCCACTAACATTTAGATTATGAATTCTTTGTTGGCTACCATTTTAATAAACTTTGGTCAACTTCTGGGTTGGCAGGTTTTTTAAACTTTAAATATTCCAAGTTTTCGAATATTTTTTCTTCCATATTGTAGCAATCGTTGATTTACTAAGTATCATTTCATGGTAATGTTTTGCACTTCTTTGTAAACGTTTTATATCGTATTTAATTTCTAATGTAACCGCTTTTCGTTTGTTATCCAAAGCACCATTAACGTTACTCATTTTTATAACTCACGGCACAAGTAAACGTATGGCACGGTTAGAAGCTGGATGTCGACGTTTTATTTTCGGAGAAGTTCCCTATTTTAGCGTTAAGGGTTCGTTATAATAGGAAATTTCTGAAATTTCATACGTAGAAAGCAGTTCGCTTTATTTGAAAGATCGTTGTAAATGGGTTCATTGTACTAGGTAAAAAATTACACTGCTTTTATGGAACCTTGGTTCGTACCTTGCAAGTTGGTTCGTGGTAAGTGAACATTACTGTATTTACATTTAGAAACGTATAATTAGCAACTGATTATAATACTTATGGAACTATTGCCTTTAAAACTAGATATCCCTATATGTAATGCAAGTCCTCGATCAAAACATATGATATATGTATGCAAAAATAGCTTTGACTCAAGGAAATTTTGAAACACAAATAAGAAATTAATGTGTTTTGATTTAATGACACATGATAATAAAGTATCATTACATCGCAAGGAACAACACAATGTCGTTTTACTTTACCAATGAGTCATAGTGAATTAAATCCAATCTATGTATGCATACACTTAAGCTAAAATAATAAGTAATAAATACAGAGCCATCGTTCAAATATTAATTTACTCGTCTGAAATGGCGAGTAATAAAAATATTTAAAACATGTTTAGTGTAGACTGCAGAATGAACTGGAATTTATTTTGTAGTAATAGGGATGTTTGGGGATCTCCTAAAGCTATAACAGTCTTTTCTTGCGTTTAATGTATATTTAAAACTTAACAGGCACAAAGGTACATACGGAAAAGTACATAGTGTAATATTTTATACTTCCAATGAAACGCCTTGTTTACGAACGATATTACTTTATTAAAACTATTAAACCACAACACAACAAACGTTACAATGGCTTGTTCTCAACTTATAACTTATAACTTTTATGATTCTCTTAAAATACTAGGGGCGAGTGTGTACAGATGGCGGCAAATTCAAATTTAACTAACTTATACACTAGTACAGTACCACCAACCTACCTATAGTAACGCGCCAAATTTGAAAATTCAAACATAATGCTATACTTTGTTATATTTATTTTAGTTTTTATTTTATTTTTTTCAACAAGAAAACTTTCATTAGGTATGAGTTGTTGATCCGTTTCGAGAAATAAATTACCAAAAGTAATCCGATTTCCTTTTTTTGGACCAAATAGCAATTTTAAAGTCGACTGATAATGTTTAATAATATTCAATAACTTTTCTAGTTTCATTAGCAACTGAGGAGTTAATAACTTTGATATTGTACATTTATTGACAGCCGGAATATTTTACTGACACCTCCTTAAACTTGTTGCTAATTGCATTTGCTATTCACTTTCTAAACTATCTAAGCGTGTCCTAACATTTTCCATTATTTTAATAGTTTCTGTTTGATATTTTTGCACTTTCTAAATATGCAATTGTTTTAAACTTCTATTTGTTCTTCTTCCACCTATTGATTTTTCATGATTGTGTAGAATGCCCAAGTGCTAGAGATTTTATCCAGATTAAAGCTTAGAAAAACTTTCTGCACATATTCAAAATGATCTGCGCAGTAGATGGTACTTTAGCATTGTACCCCCAAGGTGTTATTAATAGTTCTGATGAAAGGAGATAAACTTCCTAATGAACTCTTAACTGTTAACTTCCTTTCGGCGTTTTGAGATATCTTTCAATTACAAACAAGCTCAGGTATATATATTATTATAAGTGTCAAATTTCTTAAGCAACACAATTAAAGCGACGTGCCAAACAATACGTTACTTGTTTAGCACATGGCTTTAATCATGTGTTAAGTTAAATGTGGTGTACGATTTTGTTTACTGAGGTTAATCTCTGGGTGGCGGAATTGTAATATAAATTTAAAATACTCTATGCAGAGTTCTAGAATTTTACACCCAGAGACCTCTACTAGATAACGTTTTGCACTAAGAGCCCTCTATTGGTAGCGTAACCCCTGGTTTACACCAAAGGTGTGGTAGTGCACGCTCCTGGAATGGTCGAAATTATTACAAATTTGTGAAGAACGTGAATCTGAGTTTGATCCATTGGTTTGAAAAAGAAAAAGGTTTTTAAAAGAATAGCCGAAGACTTTTTGAAATTATTGAAACCAATCTCTGTGACACTTGACAGGATTCATCCGAAACGTGCCTGTTTGTCTAATGCAGTTGAAGCATGGAAGGTATATTAAAAAAAAATTAAAAATCTGACTTTTATAAAAAGACTAGACTTAGAAATTAATGACTATATATAAAGACTCCTTAATAAAAAACTATTCTACTAAACTATTGTTTCCTGCAGAGGGATCCATTCAAAATAATTGAGAAATGAATGTATTTGAGTTTTGACTCGCTCTGTATTCAGTTTTGACAATTTTGAAAAAATGTCACTTTGCTATAAAAGCGGCCCACTATTAAAAGTTATGTTTGTAAAAGAAAAAATTTCAGACTGTGTTGTTTGCAGTATACAGGACCTTGAACCTGCAGTGATTTGCATATAAAATTGACCATAACTTCTGAAACACGCTGTATAATTCAATGAAATTGTATATTGGGGGTGTGAAGCACGAGCTTTACCTATATTAGAAATAATATACAGCCTGTTCCATTTAAGAAAACGTGTGTTTGGTTCTCCCTGGTGATATGGAACATCCTGTATATATGAAAATAATTTTAAAATGTGAAGTTTAAGACCGTCTACAATTTTCGCAAATATATTTTTTTTATATCTTATATGATAACGGACATATCGAGCTTTGTCACAATAATGCGTTAACCTATATATATATATACAGGTACAGTTAGTGTACAGTATTATTATTGACAGTTCCCGCATAAATCACTATAAAATATTATAAATTGGTGCGTATTTTACATCATAGATTGCGCAAGACGTTTACTAAATTAAAAATACTATATGTATAAATATCACTCTATGCTGGAATACGGATTCCCAACTTGGTATTGATATTTTATGTCGCCTCGCATTCTACCCTCCTATTAGCCGTAACGTCATCCCGCTCGTTGTACCGACTCGTATTTATAAGATTATTAGTAGCAGCTAGAGATGGGTAGTTCGCGAACGACCTAGTTCAAAGACTCGAATGAACTATATCAGTTAAATTATCCTTAGTAGTTCGCAGTTCTTCGTTCATTTATTACCATTATTACGACGAATATTTTTTGATTTTATAAAAAAATGTTCGTTATATATCTATTACCATATATTTAACTATATTATCTGAACTGCGCATGTCTAGTAGCAGCACACTTTGTTAGGTTCCTATCCGATGAGGAACCAGAATAGGCTCTATTGTTTTCTGTTGGAGAAGGCGTTACATGTTTATTAATTTATTATTTAATAATTAATGAGTAGGTAAAATGTATTTAGAAAGCACAGCGCGAAATACTTCCTGGAAATAATGCAACAGCCTGTCACTTTCATTCTACGAAATTCCTATAATAACCGGCATGTGCAACTCGTTTAAAAAACAGTACAAACAAATTAACTGTACCGCGTATTTAGGCGTAATAAACATTTATATTGCAAGTAAGAAATGTCGGGTGGTTTAAAAACCCGTTTTCTGCGTGTTTTAATGCGATACATGTTACATGTAACTTACTGATATGGGTTTTGTTAAATGTTGTATCACTGGTTCTGAGGTTATGAATGAGACACGATTAAATCCGTGAACTGCTTGGATGTGTCACGTTTTGAGGTTAAATTTTCCAAGTTTTGGTTATTGTTACAATTTCGTAACAAAAATAAAGAAATTTTAAGTAAAGGTAGAAAATACATCAAAAGTAACATACGCACATACATAGATAACTTTTAAATGACATTCAACAATGTTCGGAATTTATTTTTTATCTTATAATAATGTGGGATTTAGTATCAAAAGTGTTCAATCTGTTCACTCAAGGCGACCGAAAATTGTACATATTCCGTGTTTATTTCTTCGTCAGCATTCGCCGTTGAAGATCTCGGAAGTGAGTTAAAAGAAACAAACAAGACTGGAACTGGAGAATCAAAAGTACCGTACACCAGCCGCGTTGAGAAACCTATATTACTATTTACTACCAAACCAGCATTCCGAATGACCTTGATACGCGAAAAGGACGGCCCTCCGCCGTAAGGAGGAACACCTGCGGTAAAAGAATGTGTGTACGAGTCCCGTCTTTCTCCGATACGATGCGTTGTGCTGCTCTTGCACATTGGAAGATAACCAAGCAGCATCTCCACAGCCTGTAGCAAGCTTATTACGGCAACAGTTTGAGAAGCAACAGGTGGTGGCAGTAATAAAAGGAACCCTTTTATATCGCAGGTATAAAATAAGGTTTCCTTTCTGTATGAACGGAAATCATGCATGAAGGGTTGTTGCGTATGGAGAAGTTATGTAACGACCACAATATGCAGGTACGCAACTTGTAATAATTATTCGTAACAGAATCTCATGTTTCTGAAATGGAGTTTGCAGTCTTTGGTGCTTCCTTTACAACCAACAGGATGTTAATATTGAGTTTTTAGGGGAGTAAAATAAATAGTCGGGGATGCACATAGATAGATAAGGGCAACCTTAATTTCGTATTAAAACACGATTTTTAGTGTCTATGTTAATTCTATCGCATTAAATGTTATATTAATCAATCTGATTAAAGTATATTATGATAATCAACCTTTTACTTTTACACTTAATTGTACTTCTTATTACAGACTATCACCTTAAATTATTTTAACAAGTGACAGTTGACAATTCATAAAGCAGCAAATTTAATCTTAATATAATAAATTCCATCTTATTCTTCCGCTAAACTTAATGAACGATGACGATCACTAACGTACATTTTCGTAATTATTACTCAGAACGAAAAAAGTTTCCCAGTTTATTACTCAGTTGTTGTTACACTTGACACTGACAAGGTAGTGTCAACTCTGTAAAGTAGATTATTCGTGGAGGAAATAAATGTACATTTGCCATAATGTCGTTTCTTTTGACATTAACTACTTATTGTCTTGTGTTAATATTTAATTTGGCGGGAAAATTATATGTGCCATGCGTGTATATTACCCTTGTACATGTATACTATTACATACCAGGAAATTCCTTATTTAACATTATTATGAGTGCTTTAAATTGCTGTTATTTGCTTGATGATAATTGGTTATTTAGCAGAAAGGGGGTAAAGAACCTCTACATTTTCTAAATTCCTTTTTTTAAACTTAAGCAATTGTTTTCAACTTTGTTTATATAAATCTATTAATGCTCAAAATATATTGAATATTCAATATCACCATAGTAAAGGATTAAAAAAGAAATTTGCTTTTTTATAGTTTCTGTTTTTAAATCAAAAAGCTATTGAAAATTGCTACATTTTCTTCCTATTTGTCGTTTGTAGAATAAAATAACAACAATTTTTTATTCGGTTACGACAAGATAATTAAACAAAATTCAAATGCTTCGGAAATTGGAAAACACAAAATACATATTTCGTTTCTCAAACAGATACTTGCACTTACCTTGGAAAACTATAATAAATAACGAACAGAATAGAGTATACCGCTAAATAAATATCCACTAGTAAAACATGTAGAAGAACGCGAAACGAAAATTTATCGCGGTGATATTCAAGCAACTACGCGCATAACCAAACCTACCAACCGCTAGAAGCAAACTGATTATTTTCAATGGGTTAGGGCAGTCGCGTATACTGGCTCGATTCAATCCAGCAGTATATCGGCTAACATTGGAGTATTGCATACATGCGTGCTGTATAGAGTTATAGAAGATGTTGAAATATTTAACGTCTCTCACACACATTAATAAACTAAAGTATGCATATTAGTTCTAAGCAACCTGCATGTGTAATGGGGAATTAGGAAGTCATATAAATAAACGTCATAGAAACCTTTTTCAATGTAATTTTTATTTTTTGGTTTGATTAAATTAGAGAACGAACTGTTTATTTACAGCACAAAACGGGACACTACACATCATTCGTTCGTCTGTTTGCATATTTTCTATCACCTGCCATATAATTTGCTATATGGAAATGAGCATGGATAAAAAATCTAGACTTGAAATTGAGTTTAAGGTTATTTAGGCGATTTAATGTAAACAAAAATACGCACATACAATCTGATCAAAATATTATTAATGTTTGGGTTTGTAGATCCAGAAAATAAATTCGTATGCACCTGTTATACATGTACTCCAAGTACGCATAGCGAGCCTAGTGTGTCGGACAAGAAGTGTATTTCTGCGATGTATGTATCTATGTAATTTATGTTAAATAAAGACGAAGTACGCCATACATTTCCCAGCATCCGCACCGCGGAGTAAGTAAGTAACAATCTGAAGCATGTAGCCGTTTTCTTTACTCTTTCCTGAGCTTATCCGCTGCTGGCAGAAATTCACTCTGTATACGTATGTACATACGTAAGTTGGTAGTCGTGTAAGAATTAGGTTAATAATTAAAGGTGAGTAGTACTGCGTGGTACTGCCAACCTCGGATAATTGAAATTGACGTGGATTACTATTACCACAATAAACATAATTTTATACCTAGTTTTGATAGTAAAATATCATGAATCGAAAGAACCATTATTGACAACTGTTAAGGTATACGAAGTCGCACGAAGCACTCCTATCTTTCCTACTGCCTACCCAAAACGCCATCAGCAGTTGCTGCTGGTTGTTTCTAATATGAAAAAGTATTTAAATGTAGTTTATAATAAAAAAAAGACTTTGCAATGCGACATCTATTACCTTATGGCAAAAATACGTGCATGATTACCACGGCCGCCTAATATAATCGCCGCCTAATATAATACACGTTAGTTGTGTTAAAATTCCGTTCACTGGTTTTAATTACTATATAAAAAATAGGATACGGTGACTTAAAATAATAAAAGTCAAAACACCCTTACCACCTCGATGAATGAAGAACTCTGGGTACGTATTGCGGCAACCAAGATGGCATCATCAGCTCTAAAGGAAAATAATGTTAGACGCAGCACTCTGAGAGATATGCACCACACAGAACACCACTTTTCCTCAAACTTCTCAGACAAATAAAAATGATAGCATATACAAGAGTCAATACATTAATAGACATCCATTTTTCACAAGTTTTATATCTCATATTTATTCCGTACACTTTTAGCAAGTATTAATTTAAAAATACACAATAAAATAATATTTATTCATTAATTTTCTTTATAAGCAACTATACAAATATTTTCTAGCGATACATTTGAGTTAACATAAAGATGTAATTGAGACTGAAAACCGTTATTTTGTAGATACTTAATCCGACCATAGTTCAAAAGAGTTTTACACTTTTTCCCCACGATTTCCTTCTCTTGTCGGCTCAAACCAATGTTTTTGTCCCTTTACAATAAAATCCAGAAAAAAACATAGTAAATACTTCTGGTATACACATACTATTAAATATGATACCTTTCACTCATACTTTCTAGATTATTTCTGTAGAAATCAGCATCAACTGAAGTATTTTTCTCTCTGCTAAAACCAGTGCCACAAGTTGCCCAGCTTACTATACCTCGCATGATATTAAACTCTTTACTACTTAAATCATTTTCCTACAAAAGTAGTAGTATTTAAGTAACTTTATTCGGTAATCCTGCATTTTAGCGATCCGAGTCGTCGGATAACATCAGCTACCCGCAAACCACGCCCTTTTCTAAAGGGGCATATCAAATCGTAAACAAGCAAAACACACCATAGGTTTTATGTAAATATACTCTGTTCGCAGTATCTGACACAAATATATATAATATAAGAATCTTCGACAATACAAATAATAACATTTCTTAAAAACCATCCATTTTTTTTACATACCTAAATTTCCAATTTCAAAGAGAATATATAGTAAACATTTCAAAATGATAAGATTTTATTATTATTATTGTTCTTTTTCACTGTTTCATTGTCATGTTGCTGATAGCAAGGGTAGAATTCTTTATGTACTACAAAATACAAGGGTATATATCACTCGTGCGTCTTATATATATTTGTATGACATACTGTGAACAGAGTATGTCTATTCCAATTCTATAGCGTGTATTTTGGCCCTCTTATTTTTTGATTTGCCCCTAGAGAAAGGAGTGTGCGTGGTGTGTATGTGGCGCATGCGCCCGGCTGGGATCCCTAAAATGCACGATAACCCTTTATTCATCTAATAATAATTGCATACTTTAAAGAAATCTTTTCCTGTATATGCTTGCCATTGGCATCGGTGATGGCAACAACATGCCATGACAATTCCCAAAATTTTTCGCCCTGCATCTTGGTAATTTATCAGACATCGTAAAGCTAAATCTAAGGTTTAATTTATAAACTACAATACATCCAGAAAAGTTATAATACCTGTAGCATCTCCACAAAGATGTTTTGTCACACCAACTACTTGATTCACTTCTTTTATTGTGTCTAACTTCTCCAAAACCAAATCTGCAATATCTGCTCTAATACGCTGAATGTTTCCGCTGGATTTGTCCAATTTATTATCCATTTTGTGTCTTAATGATGCACGTTCGACTAATAAAACACGTGAACCTTTGATATCTCCCAAAGCATTGGCAATCCAATAGCTTAGCTTTCCTTTCATCCCAAACAAAAATTTCATTCCAAATTACTTTTATTTAATCATAGTCATGTACCTTTGCCTGCGCCAAATTCAATAAAACAGGTATCGGGTTGAAATAAACCATACTCGCTTAAATATCCTAAAATAGATGATGTTTGGTATAAGTGTTTCTTGGATTTTTCTCCTAACTCAGGTTTTTTGATTTCATCTTCAAGTATCGGGTGTTTTAGAATCTTTTCAATGATTTCACACTTTAGAACATCTAATAATTAAGACACAAATAAATGTGTAACAAAATGAAAAATAATTCAAATGCATTTACCATCATGTAGTTTTAATAATTTTTGTATAACACTCTTTATTTCATCTACTTTATAATTATCTAAGGACTCAGTATTTATTTTTATCAGATTATTTGTGTTGTTTAATTCCTGTGCGACTTCTCCACAATTAGCGCCTCTTTTGATGTAAGGAACAATTTCTTTAGGACGTGCATTACAAATTTTCAAATGCTTCGCTAAATTATGAGCATAACATGTACTATAATATAAAATGTTATTTGTATCAAACTTTAGCACTTAAAAAAGAGACTTAACTGCTTGCGATCTAGTGGGCAAACTACTCTTAATTTGGAGTTTGAATTATCATTGGAGTTGGATGGTGGCATGTGTTCACCACAGTATTGTTCGCCTTTCTTTACGGTCATTTTGCAATAACGCTTTTTTCGTTTTACAAAATATTTACATTGAGGTATATCACTTAATGCTTCTGTTTTCAAATTATTTTCCATTCTTTCAAATCCAGATTACTTTATAAATTGTTGTTAACAAGTCCCATACAACTAAATTTTTTGTAGAAATTTAGGATGTTTGTCGTGTTTATGAGTTAAATGTTGGTAATACAATACAATGAAGTACAAGTATAGCCAAAGTTGTGGCACGCTAGCGGCGCCTATGGAGGAAAGGCGACACTACATGGTAGTGGGTGGTGCAAGGGTAATTATAATAAATCTATTAAAAACAATGGGAAATTTCCTTGAAATTCTTACCAAAATATCACATTTAGAAATATTGG
>JARFOC010047562.1:0-21421 GCA_031763485.1 Osmoderma eremita | reverse complement strand
TAGATTCTGCTGAGGATGGCAACTTAGTTGCCGAAATACGTATCCAGGAGTTCTTCACTCATCGCGGTGGTAAGGGTTCTTTTTACTATTTTTTTACTATTTTAAGCCACCGTATCCTAATTTGTTTTTTATATGTATTCCCAAGCCAATCTTGATGTCATTTTGGGGTGCAATACTGCCTTCAGTGTCGCCCGACTATCAGTTACCATACAGATCCGCTTATTTCTATAAGCGCTCTTATTGTTTCCTGTTGCGCAATGCAAAACAACGTATGCTTCTGCTTGTATCACAATGGTGTATTTTCCCAGTGGGATGGTGATATTCGCACCCTCCACCTAACTATATGTTCCAGTCGAGACCCACTATCGGTCTGTGTTCCGTCTGTAAACTAGTCCATTTACCCCAGTCTGCCGTTGTACGCTGGTTTTTCCTATATTTTTCGATCCGTGATTTCCATCTTGAAAATTCTGTTAACTAGATATATGGAAATCATGTGGTTTGATTGCATTCCCAACAGGTATTCTCTCACTTATTTCCATTCCAAGCAGCCATTCTAACGGGACTGACAGTCCATGTACCGTCCGAGCGAAAGTGTACTGCATTACCGGCCCTATTGCGTTGGTATTGCTGGTATGTGGGTTTAGCATTCGGAAGGAAGCTGACGACGCCTGGTAGACACAAACTCGAGTCCGTCTTTAATACTTGCTCCCCCTTCATTGCTTTTGGTTTTTTTTCCGTTTCTGGTGATGGATTTGCATTTTCAATAATACGTTTGCTATTTCACTTAATTTTTCTTTTTTATTTGTTGAGTGCGATTATATAGCTTTCTTCTAATTTCCTCGGTATTTACATGCGAAATTATTCTAGTAAATTTATTTATCGCGTCCACCAAAGTTAAATTCTGTTTTTGTCGGGTTTCAATACTGTTTACTACTTCTTCAAAATTATTTTTTATAAAAATCAAATCGTTTCTCCATAATTGAAAATGTTTCTTACAATGAATCTAGATGTAAACGCCTGTCTCTCGTAGGTATTCCTAGCAAACGGCCCAAATCAATGGTTATTAGACGTTACTTACTTGCTTACTTGATGCAGGGATGTCATCAGTCTGGTTCGGTCACTACTTCGGCCACTAGGTTCTATTGAAGAGCTATTATACGTTATCTCAAGCAATTTCATCGCACTCATTAAATTATCGTTAAAATACCTTATTTCGTACCCTTAGGTAAACTTTATTAAGTGTACCTGCATGAAACAGTTCCATATTTATTTTAGTAAGCTTTTTCATAATTGCAACTGTCATGAAACACATCCTGATCCCGTATGGGATGTCTTAATTGAGCAAAGGTTACACACCTTCACCTAAGTTTTACGAGAGCGTTATACACAAGTCGGTCGTTGTTAGTTTAATCTGTGTACTTTAATTTTAGACTTTTAAATGGCGAACACCTTTTAAACGTGTATTTGTATTCAATTTATAAAAGGCGTCATCTCGTGCGTTAGCGGAACAAATACAATTGTACAAATACACAGACGGTTATAGAAAGAAAACACATGATTAAGTATATAAATTAGTGTTTATGAAGCTATAAATCGGTTAGCAAAAAACCGATTGGAAGCTTTTAATGATTTACACGCACAAAAATCCAACGCAAATCCAAGGTCAAATTCATTCTTTTTTCATTTCTATTCAAATTGGCTTAGCTAACGTACTGACCAATACTTTTGACACCCTATTAAAATCAATACAATTCGTATTCCCGTCGGAATAAATCAGTGCCTGGAATATGCAATAAATAATGTTTAAGTAGAGTTGTGAAATCTGAGAGGTCGAACGTGCTGACAAAAAGGATACCAATGAAAACCAATTAATTATGTGTATGCTCAGCATGCGAGGATCCCTTTACATATTTGTCTATGTACATACATAATCCCTCTCAATCTAACGGTTAAATTCCATTTTGGCTGCGTACACTTTCATATGATCGTTGGAATTTTGAAATTAAATTTGAAAGGATGTTGGTATATCGTAAATTTTTAATTAATAAAAGCTTAAGTAAACAGACCTTGCAGATCCTTCTATCTTTCTTGTATATTAATATTAAAAGAGAAATAATACGAGCACAGATTCTCAAACAAAAACAAACTAAAGGAACAATTCGGTAAAGATACAAATTGATTTAATCAGATCTTAAACGATAACCTGTGGCAAAAGATCAAAAAAAAGTATGTGTATTGTTTAAAACACGATACTCAGTTTTCTTTGGTCAAAAGTAATAATATTGAGCTTCAAAGCATACCTATTGCTAGCACAACAACTAGTCACAGAAAGTCAGAAGTAATAAATCCTAAATATTTGTTTTCAAAATTCCTAATTCACATTCTCATATTAAAGCGAATGTTAAAACTTTGTTTTCCAAATCGGGGACGTGACGTCACCTTAATTCCGATTTTTGTTTTCAAGAATGATTTTTGTTATGTAGCCAATTGTTCTTAAATGATATTTGTAAATGTCATCTGTCAAAACTGGCCAAAATAAATAACGGCATCCATTTGATATTTCTTCGTAAATACTTACAGGTAAAGCCTTCTAGGTATTAAGACATTTTGATAGTATATCAAGCTACTAAACATAATTTTCTCGCATCATTTCTCAGATTGTATACATATTCGTATACAAACTTTTGATCTCTTTAATACTTAGAAGTAAATATTTAATTTTCCCACGCTGGATTAACTGTCAATGTCGCGTTCGGCGCAGTTAATAGTGGGCAAACAGTTGAATACTTTTCTTGTGAACTGTACCGCTACTTACTATTCGTTACATTGACGGCATATCGAATTTTGTAGGTAGCGGTCGCCGTGCTAAACAGAGATCTTTTCTTGCGCTACAGTTGTCCAACACGTTGTCAAACAGTCATTTCGACGCGAAATTTAAAAATTTTTGTACGGACTAGAAAACAAAATTTATGAAATAGAAGATAACTATTGTACAGAAATATGATATAGGTTAGGTATCATCAAAGGTAAAATCAAAAAAAAAATATATGGAACCTAACTGTTTCAAAGAATATTTATTAGGTAACTATTAATCAAAACATGGTTATGAATTACACTGGTCAACAAAATTTCAGATTTATTTTGTCACACGAGGTAAAGTGGCTGAAATTGGTAGCAATTTTTGCTTATATCATATCTGTCTTCTGAATTCTTATATCAGGCAGGGTTTCAGTATGACAAAGCAATGAAATTTTGTGAAAGTATAAATTATATGTGTATAAATCATGAAAAAATGACGTACAAAGTGATATATTTACTTGGAAAATGTGCTGATATATGACTTTAGGCTGTACTTAGCATCAGAAACACGTCACTTCAGCATCCAACAATAGTCTGCCAACATAGCAGGGCTCCATTCGCCCTTGCTATCATCAGCACTTTCATCGTCGCTTAGTGCCATGTTTAGTGGAGGTTCAGACACAGGTACTTCCGGACCCTCACAGGTCCTCCAGTCAGTCTGCTCTCAGTGCAGATGGAATATTAGGATATTTTACAGTATATTTGGATTTAGAAGTCATACCACTTATACTTCTTAGACAAAAATAGCAATCGTTAATATGATCTGATGGTTCCCTCCAAATCATAGGAATAGCAAAAGGTATATGTTGTTTGCCTTTTGCCAACGCTGTAAGAAGTCTGACACACGTAACACAGCAAATATAGGGAGCCCAGCTTTTGTCTTCATCACCTACTTTACACTTGAAATACTGCTCATAGCACTTTTTAAGGAGAGACGTGAAAGACCGTTTTTGATATTTAAATGTCAATGCTGCAAATGTAGCAACAAGAGTTCGGGTGGTTTACATGTTTCCTTGGTATTTTTACAGGTGATCATATGTTCGCCGTTTCAATAGTAGCTTGAACTCAGCGCTCTTTAAAACGTTAGCAATGTCAGCGTATATGTTCATTCACCGAGCTTTAGCCGAACAACTGAAATAACAAGAGATGCTATCTAGGAATGGTAAATGCAGGTCTTAACACGTCAAGACATGTTCAAATATTAACCATCGCATGCTGCTTGATCAGTTCCGAGCTCTAGCTGACAAATGAAATAACGTCAAGACATGTTCTCTTATACTACATATCTATGCATGCATATTTTAGGTGGATAAGCGAATATCCTGGAACATAAAAACTAAGGGTGATGGAGAAATTCTGAAAAGGTAATTGATTTTAACATGCAAAAGTATATGGGAATCAGGCATTTTTGTGCTTGGCACAAAAATCTTCTTAACCAGTGTTATATCATGTCCCGAAACCAAATCGGTTATCAGCAGCGAGATTAGATTCTGGTTTTGCCAAACAGAAACAGAACAGCAACTTTTTTTTTACAAGGCTACCATAGGATGAAATTAATAAATTTGTCAACTATCAGGTAACCAAATAAGTTCATGCGGTCTTTCGTGGTAAAATATAAATATTTATTAAGAAGCGATAATACACCATCGCTCGTCAAAGTAATTACAGTTATACTCAATTGCCATTTGGCATGTCGGTATTGTAGAAATCTATATTTGATTTTGAATCAAAATATTGATGGACTGCATTTATTACGTCAACTCGAATTTTGAACTGTCCATCCTTCATAGAGTTGTCAAGAGACAAGAAAATGTGGTAATCACTTGGAGAAATGTAAGGAGAATACGGAGGGTGTGGTAACGATTCAGAAAAAAATTTCCGGGTCACTCTGGCGGTATGCGACCTGGCGTTATCCTGAAAGAATAGCACTTTGATTCGAGTGATCAGAGAAGAAATTTTTGGATGAGTCCTGCTTGTATTCGCTGAAGCTATTCATAATAGAAGTTAGCAGCGATGGGTTGACCCCGTTCCAAAAGCTCATAATGGACAATTCCCTTCTTACCCACCAAACACATAATAAAATATTGTTTGCGGCAAGCAAGCTTTGGGAGTGTGTTGTACCGAATCAGTAGGGGAAAACCATTGATACGAACGATTAGAATTTGAGTACAATATCCATTCTTCATCGCGGGTTAACAACCGATCAAGAATTGATCATTATCGCTGCGTGAAATGCTTGCCGAACAAATGGTAAGACGACTTAATTTGTTATCATTTGACAATTCGTGTGGGATCCATTTGCTTAACTTCCACCTTTTCCCTAGCCGATGAAGGTGCAAACTAAAGATTTCATCACTCACATTAAACCTTTCTGCAAGCTGTAATGTATCACTTCGTATACTCTAATGTCACAATGTATCCTATATTATATGTTAGTCATTCTATTGTTTATTTGTAGTCTCTATTGTAATATTGTGTTAACAAGTTACTTATTAATTATCTTTCTTATTTGCTACATAAAATCTAATCCGAATCCTATCATTTACACAGTTTGAATTCTATTGTGTTCTAGTTATCTATGCACCAATTCTTGTGAGTACTTCCTGTCTAGATTACTTTCTACAAAATAGCTCATCCCTTGTTTCCCGTCAAGTCACGTCCGAATATAGATAACACTATTCTGTAAAGATTGCAAGGACTGTGGCACACCACAATAAACAACACTGCCCGAATTACTCCTCCCGCACAATGTGGGGAATGGAAATCCACGTATTACCGAAACACGTGTCGTCCCGAATTAATACTTTGTGCGGAGGAGTAATCCGAACAGTTGTTTATTGTGCTGCCCCACAGTCCTTGAAATCTTTACATTATAGTGTTATCTATCTATCTACCTGTTCGGATTACTCTTCCCGCACAAAGTATCAATTAATTCAGGATTAATTCAGTGTTGTTTAACACTATTCTGGGAATAAAAACTCTCAATTTCAGAGGTCCCTCAGTTTCCCTTAAACAACGTCGAGTCTATGTTAAATTAGTGCTAAGTTAGGAAGTTTAAATAAAATTATTTGAAACAAGTCCACATCGTTGTTATTTTCAAGAGTACTACCGCAACTCGAAGGCGCGCACATCGCAAAGCTCTAGGCACGTTGTACTGGAATTTTCCTCCGCAACCTGTTGAATACCCTCGTGATTTTCGGTCTCCCAGAACGTGCTTCATCGGTCAAGCTGAGATCTCCCGAAGTAAATTTTTTTGAACCACTTCTGGGCTGTTACTTACGGCATCATCTCTGAATGTGGTCCATATTTTTCGTGCCGCCATTGCAGCTTTCGTACCAAATTTCTACTCATAGGGTAAACAACCTCGAATTAAAGTTTTATTCGTTGCATTTTCAATTATTTAAAACCAGAAATTACACAAAAAAAACACAAAATGTGTATGTATCCGATAAAAGAAAGATTCATACTAAAGTAGATTACAAATAACAAACAAGTGCTATCGATCAACAACTTACAAAACATTTATGGCAACCTATTTTATACAAAAATCGCACGTACTTATTTGGTTACCAGATATTTTTATATATTGAGAAATCGTTTCCCCCTTAGTCGCTATTTTGTGGAACATTTACCCGCTCTTCTAATACATTTGCTGCGATATTCAAAGACCATTCAAATCTACCATTACTTCAACTATTTGTCTTATTATCTCCTATTACATAATTATGCCAATGCCTTCTGATCATAAAAACTTCATATTGTACCTATATCAGATAATTATGTATTTTCAAAAATTTCATCTGTGTGGTGGTATAAATCGCAAATAGAGGATTAGTACCTCACTCATTCGAATTAAAATAAAATTCAGTATAAAGTGAGCATAAAAATAACTCATACCCAATGCTTCATTGAAAACAATATATATTTCAAATTTTCCATCATTCAAGAGTTAATTGGAAACTCATCGATTTGTATACAATAAAATTTCAAACAAAATAACAATGATTCCGAATAATTGCTGTAATAATGTTTGTCAGCATTGTTAAAATAAAGTTTATGTATACCTATATTTAGCAGCGCATCCAACACGACGTGATTGTCAAGCTATAAGCAAATGGAAATGGATATAATTAAACTGAGCAAATTACAATTGTATTTAGCGTCGAATGGGACTTGGTTTCTTGTATTTTTTATTTTCTAACTGTCGTAAACTGCCGTCAATTAAAAGCACATCACATTAATTTAGTTTAAAAATTAATGAGGCCTATACGGCCGTACAGTTTTACGTTATAAATAAAACTGTTCGAGCATATGCACTTACGTTCTGTGGGCATAATTAACGAGTCGCCTTCGAAGGTCTTTTCGATAATTTGAAATATTTCAGGATAATAAATATTAATTTATGCAAACGAAGCCTACACGCGTTGCCAAAGACTATTTTCACATATCACGCCATGTGTTCTTGACGTTTACAATTAAAGTACTGTTTGTTTCACGTCACCGATAATTATTTTCGGTCTCAACTGTAGTATAATAACAACGTGAACAGGTCGTTGTGGAAAAAAATAACGGTAAGACGTAAGACGATGAATTAATAGCATGCATATTCATTATTGCTGCCATTCTATTCTATAATATATGTAAATCTCTATTTACGACGGGATTTTGGTAAATAGTAATCTAAGAAAATTAAAATTTATGTTCACGTGATTAATGTAATATACTTCAATGGAAAATCAACATCTGTTCATGAGAGCTAAATACATGCATAAAGATCAATGCACCCGCTGCTCCACGCTGTGCACCCTGACGGAGACGCTTCTCTATCGGTCCGATTTGGCAGGGTTCTAGCAATATATTGAAACCGGCAATAACAATAAAAATTTTGCATATCTGGATACGCATGTAATATGTACGCCAAATCTTATTTATAGAAATAAAAACAGGGAAAATACGTCTACTGGCAACAACACTGCACTACTTAGAATAGAATATAATAGGATTTTATTATCTCATACTAGAAAATCGAACCGTAATCATAGTGTTCGGAAAGCCCGAAAACGCGGAGAAAAATCAGATCTCTTCAAAGTTCGATATAAAATAAAACGAAATTGTAATTATAAAGATACATTTTCATATATAGGCATAGATGTGTATGTTTTTAAACCAATTGCTGACATGGTAGCAAGTAAAAGAAAAACAAGATAAATATTTTTAATGGAAACAACTTAGGTACCTACTTATCTATGTAACCACCAAATATATAGAAAATGTAAACATAATAGTAATAATATAAATAATCCCTTACGTACACAAGATTATAATATAGGATATAATAATTTCTTGGGTAGATATTATTATTCTTACTTGTCCGTTTATTGAATGTTTACACGAAAAAATTATGAATATATTAAAGCAATTGCCGACTCTCAGCATAAGTACATAATAATATACTAATAATAATATCATAAATAATCCTTTACTTACTTATAATTATAATATAAGAAATACCAAGTTCTTAAGTGGATATTAATAAGCATCATTAATTAACCGATGTATAAGTGATACGGAGTAGAAGGAAATGAGTTTATAAATCTTAATCGCTATCGCTTTCTGAACTTGGTAATTGTGCTTGTGTTCCTTTAACTTCTGCTTCCATTTCTTGGGGGTCAATCATCGCTTCCAGAAATTCTTCCCTTTTTTCTTGATTTTTAAATTTAAGGAGGCCAATTACCTCGTCAGGAAAATCTGTGCGCTTTCGTTGCTATGTATATGATAACGAGGTTATAACAGGATCTGAAGATACCAGTAACCTGTTTAAAAGGTCTCGATTTGTATGTTCTCTGGACGATTTCCTAGAAAAACGCTCTCTGTGCTTTCTAAAATCTTTGTTTCTTGCTTCTTGTGCCTCCTCAGAAAGTAACCCAATAGGAAGGTTTACGGACGAAACTAATAAATGTCCATGAATTAATATTTTATGCACAGACATTGGCATGTAAAACCATGCATATTCATTCGTATACATTTTTGCCACCTCTTCAGTACATGCTTTAAAAGCTGTTGCATCTATTTTCCCCCACAAGATATTGCTCTCAAAATGATCGCAAATTTGTGTATAATTTGTTCTGAATTTCCCGTAATTTCGACAGAAATACTGGGATTCTTAAAAAATGTTCGAGCCGTATTTCCATCATTGCTGGTTCCACCTCCTTGTGCATCAACAATTAAGCCCAAACATTTTTTAAAGTCTTGTTGTATTATTCTTTTTCTTGCATCAACTATTTCCTTGTCCCCTTTCTTGACTTGCCACTTTCTTACTGTCAAACAATAAGAAATGTGCAGAAGACACTCAAATATTCGTATCCAGGCATGAAGTACTGATATGCCGTACTGTAGAAATTCCTCGTTCACTTTCAAATTTAGTACTTCGTCAATGTTATTCATTTGAGCCGGTTTGCACCACATAGGTAGCATGTCTCAGAGGATGTGCTGGTTACAACACTAGCTACTTTACCATTTATCATGGTCATTAGAAATTTATGTTCAATAACAAGTTCTTTTTCTTGAAAAATGCATTGGGGTTGGTTGTAACAATGAAATTTTGTTTTCAATATATTGCCTCTCTTCTTGAATGATTAAGGTTGTCTCCTTTGCAAATCGAAATCTTATCGGCCGGCAGTATCTTGTTGATGAGAGTCGCTCATTTTGCCAGATTGCCATTTTCTCTCCTACCGCACAATACATTTGAACTGGGACAAAGGAAGTAACAAAAGTGCTATCGTTCGAGTATCCATCCCCAGAGTCAAATTTTTGTTTGTATCTGGAATGTCCGCTACTACCATCACAACCCCACTTGAACACAATAACGATATCTGATAGCTGTTCCGTGTTTAGCTCAAATATAATTTCATCGCATACACTTGTTTGAAGAAGGCGCTCTATAGTGTGGTGAACCAAACTCTGAAGTACCACTTCCGCCATAATGTCACTCAGACTTATGTTATTAGGGTAACACCTTCTTTTGCCTCCAGAACTTTATCATAAGTTGGATATATATCCGCATGTCTTTCCTTAGCTTTTAATCTTAACATACGGTATTGCGCCGCAGTTAACTCTCCATCAATTAATAAAGAAAATGCTTCATCTTCTGTATAAGGAAGCGGTTCTGGTTTTGAGGATAGCCATGATTTCCTAATTAATTCTACGAGCACGTGTCGGCATAGTCGTTGTCGCATCTTGAATTAAATTTGCAGCTTCAAGTTGCTCTTCAGAGCGCAAGCTCATCAGGGTAGCGTAAATTAATTCTGATGAAGATCTCGTAGTATGGATATCGATGGTTTTCTTCCTTTTAGTTCGCTCAGTCGTTTCCAGAAATTCTTGATGGCTCGCGTGTGTCTACTGGATCTCGCAATGGTAAAAGTTCCACTTCTGACTGTAACCACAAGGCATTTTCTTTCAAAAAGCGTTCCTTTGCTCGCGCAAATTTTTCCAATTTTTCAAAAATTTAGGAACATATTTTTCGAGTCCGATTGCTAAGTTGTTTCATAACTTCTTGGTTTTCTGTTGCTTCAAACATATTCCCCAATTCCTGAATTAAGTGATCGATTTGCACTTTTCGACCTTGCCCTTTATTGTCATAAAGAATTTCAAAAATTCTTCCCACTGACATAAATCTTGCCATATTTTTGTGAATAACAGGGAAAAGGGTAGAAAAGGGTTTGGATTTATTATATCTTTTATTTCAGGTAGCCATATTATTACGCTTAACTTATGTGAAAAGTAAATTAAAATTATAGAATCATTTACTGTCAAAACGAACCGATCAATCAGCTGAACAGTTAGAACTGAAAAAGAAAGAGAAAATAACCCACACGCTGTACGACATTACAGTGGAAGAAGTAGTATATTAATACTAATCAACAGAAAAGATCATTAGGTATGTCCCTCAATATCATATTTTGATTATTATCTCAATGTTATGGTTATAAAATATTTACATTTCCATGTATTTTGAAGGTTATTTCTCTTCAAAGACAATCATGTCTTTTTCTTTAACATCTGGTAATAATAATAAATTATAAAATAAATGTTAGCTTTAGGAGTAATGCTTATTTTCAAAAATAAACCTGAGAAGCGTGCAGTTTTGCGAATATGTAACAGAAGAAATTAACAGGGATGTCCACTTTCTCCAAAACACATTATTTATGGACGAATGGTTTTTTTCCTTTTATATCGGAGATACTGTCTGGTCGAAACAAAATGAACAATCGTAGTATAATAAACACACTGTTCGGATTACCCCTCCCGCACAAGTATTAATTAATTCGAACGACACGTGTTTCGGGAATACGTGGATTCCCATTATCAAGTCGGTAATACTTGTCCGGGAGAAGTAATCCGAACAGTGTGTTTATTGTGCTGCCCCACAGTCCTTGCTATCTTTACTAATCGTAGTATACCTTTCTGAAAATTAATATATGGGCTGTATTCTTGATTAGTCATGCAATAGGGCCTCTTTTGTATTGATGGCGTCTTAACTGCAAAAATAATTACAGCTGTTGCAAAATAACGCCAACCATCTAGGCATTTCCTGACATTGATCTACAAAGAATAAACTTCCAACAGGACGGATGCCAAGCCCCTAATACTTTTCTTGTTAGTAATTATCTTCAAGAACAATTTACTAATTGATGGATTGGTACTCATTCTGATAGAATTTCTTGGCCAGCTCGCGGCCCGGATCCCTCTTCTTTTTTTTTATTGGGACCATTTAAAGTAGGAAATTGCTGTAAATACACGTCCTATTTAGTTACAATAGCTGCAAGATCAAATACTTAGTATTTCAAATAATACAACACATATAATCTAAAATGATTTCTACCAATATCCGGTACGTACGTTCAAATTGAAAGTATACAGGCTGATTCAAATTCCTAACATAAATATTACGCGGTTTGGTAAACGAACAATTCTCGACCAAGTTTCAACAAGTTCTAGATACAAGGTTGTAAATATCTTGTACTCGCTATTGTTGTATTGTTGTATTTATAAATTTTAAAAATATATAAATATTCGTTTGGGTTCACGCAACACATCTGATCGTGTAATACAGACACCCTCACGCAGTCTCACACAGTTTCCCGCTATGTGTATATGCCTGAATTTCGCCGTATAATGACTACAGACCGGGAGGTACCGGTGGCAATAACATTTTAAATTTGAACACATTTTCGGTTTTCCGTAATCATTCGATGACGATAGCCGCCCCTGCTGCTACTGTAAAGGCTGTAATAGTAATTATTGTGCAACTTTGTAGAATTTAAAGTAGCGAATAGAGTCACGTGTTTGCGGTGAGAGAATAAATTCATAATTTATCTCTCACTAGCATTAATATCTAATTTGTAACAAATATAAGAAATCCAAACGATACAAGTGCCAGCGCCGTGATACTGTGAAATGTAAGCATATACACATAGCGGGAGGTTGCGGTAGCAATAACATTTTAAATTATAGATATATCCACCCTTCCCTTTAAGGTACTACGTCGCGCATCAATGATGTACATACATAGAGAGATGCCAACGTTTTTCGACGCTGTCCAATTAATACACGATCAAATGCGCACATAGAAATGTTGTTCAATTGGCACATTGACACCTTGTACATTCATATAAGACATGCACTCTAGTAAGTGTAGAATGATTGGCTCTATCTATAACCATGCTGCTGGGGCAGTTACAATTTTGCGCTTATTTACGTGAAAAAGTAGTCTATCTAACATTACGTATTCCACCACTTTCGAATATTTAATTTTGAACCTTTCTTGAGTAGCGGTGCAATACTAAATGAATTTCATTTTGTCTGGATGTTCCCCTAATTCAAAAGACATATTTACTAGAAATGCTAAAGGAACGATCATTTATTCTGAAACTTATTAAACAGCATTATATTCTATTTGGCTTAACATCGACTGTCATAAAGTTAATGTTAATTTATGTGTGAACTCCCGATACATATGTACACAGGATAAACTAGAAAGGATCGATCTATCAACACCTTCCATATTTCGCGCTCACACTCATTCGTAATTGCATTATCTTCACATTAAGGAATCTAGAGTGCTTTATCTGTTAAAAATCAATACATGCAACGCCAGTGGCGGCTGGTGAATGAATAAAATAATAAAATTAATACACTTTCTCCCTTTTTGAGGATGGGGTCACGAAGAAAAAATTGCCTACGCCCACAATAACCTTAAATAAAAAAGGACAAAGCAAAAACCATTCTTATAACACACAATTTAATAACAGCAAGCTTTCTAAGTGTCCTCCTTGTCTTTCACGGCAATTCTGGGATTATTTCGTCAAATGCAGTATTCAGTTCAGTTCGTCCAAATTACGTATTTGCATGTTATAAACTTTACTTTTCAGATAACCCCAAAGAAAGAAATCGTTTGGATGCAAATCAGCTGATCTTTTGAGGGCACTGCAATCGTGTCAAGTTTTGTTCATAACGATGTGTACGGGATCAATAACTAATGGATTAATGGACAGGAGATTTAATATTTTTCAATGAATAAATGTAGGATATAGCCCGGAAGTTCTGAGTGTTGGCCTCACCATTTATTATCTACTGTGAAACTATTAAAATATTACGATATAGTAGAATTTGGTTATGTGTTTAATAAAGCGCAAAATTTCAACTTTGAATGAAGAAAGTATTTTGTCCTAATTGTTAATTAAGGCAAACAAAACAAAAGATAAATGTATCTTCGTCAGTAAAAAGTGTTTTATTCAAAATTTCTACGTTTTCATTTAACAAATTAAACATTGGGGCGCAAAAATCTGTTCGGTTTATTTTATCTTTCTCGAAAAGCTCTGGCTGATTTGTATTTTGTATGGTTTATATTTGAATTCTTTCACGGGTTTGTATATCGAAGTATGTGATACTTCATAATGTTTGTCTATATCTAAAAGCGATTCTATATACCGTTCCTCTACATAACTTATAATATTCAGATTGATGTGTTCTGTTGAAACGTGATTGGTTTTATTTATTTTTATGTGAAAGCACAACCATCTGCTTTGAATTTGTTAGAAATATTGAGCATAGCTTTAGGGCATGCTATATATAGGCCCTTCAGGATAATTGACTGAAAACGTGTCCCTAACCCGTCTTAAATTATTATTCTTCTGGTACACCAGGTTATCATTGCCACCTTTTCATCTTTGTTTTACTTATTCATTATTTAAATAAACTTTCTACTTTTCAATAAAATGTATTTAATTTGTGATTGACGTATGAATAAATTTTAAAAAAATATTAAATTAATAAAGAAATATTTGGCACAAAGAATTACTTTTTTTCACACTGACGTATAACTGGTTGCTGTCGCTTAACGTTACTTGCAGGAAATACCTATGTCTAACGTTACAGAAAAATCCTGTATACAGGCCAGTACAAAAAGTGAACACCAAACGCTCTTCTATGTAGGTGTCCGATCCGAAAAGCTATGCATCAACTATCCGTAAACGGCGAAACGTGCCTGGCATGTTGTTTGTTGCCATCAAATCCACCATGTGCAGATGCGAGCTTCATTGCACCTCTATATCGGAGACCGGTATCAATTGTAACAGGGGTCAATTGTAACATCGACTATTGTGCATCCACCTATGAAACGATTTCAAAATTGTTAATACACAGAAATCTACGAACTACTGAATCGGAGTAATTTGTATTGGCGAATATCGTTTTGTGCGCTTGGAGTTGGAGCTTATATATTACTTAATTTGTATTTCCGTGCAATTTTGGTTGCAGAGGTTGTTGTGTTTAGGTCACGTATAAGCAAATCGCACGCAAGTTTTCGAGCAGTGATGTCAATTGTAACAAGGTGTTAGGTATTGCTTGTAATATGTTACAATTAACCTCGCTCAATATTGAGTTTAACCGATTTCACAATTGGAATTGTTTTGAATGTATAAAATTTTAAAAACAACAGTCAAACTGAAGCCGATGAAAATTGATAAAGGGGAAACACCTAGCGAATTATTTGAATTAAGTGTCCGCCAAGTTATACACGAAAACCCTTCTATAGGATCCGTTACGGAAAAGTGTGGAATGTGCCACGTGTACTTGTATAGATTTATAAAATCGATGAAAAATAAAGTAAACACTAAAATTGGGTAGAAGCCTCACAATGGGGTATTCACGATTCTGTGGCGATTTCAGGAAAATACAAGAAAATTGTGTTTACATTTTATGTGTTTAAGTTTATGTATGTGTGTTTATGATTATGTAGCTAAGTAATATTACACTCCTTAGAATTTACATGAATTTCATCATTTAATTCTCAATGGTCAAAATCTTGCCTATTCCCAGAAAAGTAAAAGGTGTTGCAAAACATGTAAAGGGGTGGCCCTTTTTCGTGTCATTTATTCCAGAGGCGAGATGTATTTACTTCGCCCACTAATAAATCAACCGCACATCAAACTGGCTACGTCCTTGGTAATACTTGCTACGAATTTAGTCCATCTGATTAGTTTCTTATTGATTTTGCTTTTTGGAGAATTATACCTAGTTTATTTTGTATTATCGTATTTACAATCGAGGTTTAGACTAAAATACGTTCTTTTGATTCAAAATATATAGATATCAACATTTTCTTGTTTTTATTTTACCAAATTTTTGTTTTTTTATTTCGAAAATAGAGTTTGTTGAAAATGTAATAGGGAAAAGAAAACCTAAAGAATTAATAGATAGAGATTGCAATTAGGTAGGCCAACACTACTAGAAATAGCTAAATATGTATTTTTGGTATGAATATGAATCAAGATTCAAATTGGGGAAAAATTTATAATATTTCCATTTCCCTTAAGTGTGCATTCAGTTCGTAGATCGAGGGATTGCTTATATATATATATATATATATATATATATATCCTCATTTGACAGTAATCCGAGTTTGAATTTCTTATATCTAATAAAAAAATAATAAAAAGGGTTGTGAAAAGCGAAACAGAAAAGTATAATATAAAGTATATTCTCATAAAAAAATTAATGCCTTTGGTCTAATTTTAAAACAATAAACACTTTAAAACGATAAATTTTGTTATACAAGAGCTGATTACTTGTAAAAAATACTAAAAAAATTAATCAAAGAATTTATAAAAATAGAATAAACAAGTTAACATATAGATACTACTCCCTAAATTAAGACGAAATCAAGATACATTTGATACAATAAAAAAAGTTGATGGGGCCTTGCAAATCATACTAAAAAATGGAAGCAAGGTATCACTAACGAAAATCAAATTATATGTTTATGCTGCAGGCTTAGCGATATGCAACAAATTGAACACAAACCAGAGAAAACGAAAACCGAACAGGGCGAAAATTAGGCTGCAAAAGAGGATGGAAGGACTTAGAAAAGGGATCTCACAATTAAAAGAGATAAAGAATAACACCAGCTCACGCAAAGTCAAGGCAACAGAAGAAAAGCTTCGAAAGAAATACAATGTAAAAAAAACGGAACTGACCTCACAGAGACAACAGAAATGCTCAAACAAAAATTAAATGCAAGAGCGCAGAGAGATTCGGAAAACGTGAACTTTTCTATCAACGAAATAAAATGTTCAACGAGAATCCAAAGAAGTTTTATGAAGGCATAGGAAAGAAGGGGTAGAACTTGAATCACCACCAGAGAACGAAGAAATAATTAAATACTGGAAAGAAATATGGGGAAAAAAGAACACCTATAATGAAAAAGCAAAATGGATTGAAAGAAATGAGAAGAAAAATTCTGACGTACCCAGTTTGGAATGGTACCCAATTGAAGCTACAGAAATAGAAATGTCATTCTCAAAATCGCGCAACTGGAAAGTTCCTGGGCCGGATGGTATCCATAATTTTTATTTTAAGAATCTAAAGTCGATGTATATCCATATGGCTGAAGCGTACAATAATGTGATCAGCGGCCGCGAACCATGCCCAGAATGGTTGACAACGGGCATAACTCACCTCATACCGAAAACTAAAGAAACAACGAAACCCAAAAACTTTAGGCCCATCACATGCTTGACAACACAAAAATCTCACATCGATAATAGGACAAAGAATCTACAAACACCTGGAACAAAACAAATTGTATCGTCAAGAACAAAAAGGATGTATGAAGAACTGTTATGGATGCAAAGACCACCTATTGGTGAGTAATACAATAGTAAAATACAGCAAACGCAGAGGAAAAAACCTAACCATGGGATGGATCGGCTATCGCAAAGCGTTCGATAGTGTACCTCATGATTGGATTCTGAGAGTAAGCAAACTTCTAAAGATAAACCCAATCATTATCAACTTCCTCCAAAATGGAATGACGACTTGGAACACGAGCTTGCAGATGCACGTAAATAACAATATCACCGAAGTCGATAAAATAAATATAAGAAACGTAATCTTCCAAGGTGATTCCCTGTCCCCCTTACTTTTTTGCACGGCACTATTCCCGCTAACAAATGAATTGAATACCCAAGGACTGGGATACAGATTAAATAAAGACGAAGACCCAATCAACCACCTTCTCTATGTCGATGATTTAAAAGTGTTCGCAAAGAATGACGACGAACTAGAGGGCCTACTGACCACCATCAAGAAGTTCAGTGACGATATCGATATGAATTTTGGATTAGATAAATGCTCTAAGATAACAATGATCAAGGGTAAAGTTCAAAAAATACAGAGTGTATTTCGAAAACATAAAAATAAGTGAACTAGACACTGAAGAAATGTATAAAAAAACTATCCAAAGAATACATTAGAAGAGTAAGAGCAATTTTAGTTACGCAACTGACCAGTCGAAATAAATTCATAGCGATATCAGTACTAGCCCAACCTGTTTTGCTGTAAAGTTTTGGAATGATTGATTGGACCATACAGGAGATCAGGAAAATAGAAAGAAAAACAAGGAAAACCTTAACATGTAACGGCCTGCTATATCCACGGACCGATGTGGATAGATTATACTTACCCAGGCGACTGGGTGGAAGAGGACTAACCAGCTTGGAAGATTCATACAAAATGGCTACAGCAGGACTTGAAATCGATATTGACCCCAGATGCCGCCTTTGTAAAGAACAGGGCGAGACAATTCACAACGTGATGCAAATGCCCAATATTGGCAAAGAAGGAATACCTATAACGTCACAACAACATATGTCTGAATCTGCGCTATAACATCTGTAAATATTACAACTTTAGAATAGCAGAAAAATGGTATTTGCATATGCCGGATAAAGTGGCAGATAACGAAAACGCAACTATCCTAGACAGACCGGCATATATCGGCAAATAAGCCTTATATAGTAATTAAAGACAAGAAAACCAACAACTGTTATCTGATAGATGTAGCAGTACCATTGGACAATAATGTCACACAAAAGGACGCGGAGAAGAGATTGAAATATAAAGATCTTCAGGTGGAAATACAATAGATGTGGCATACGAAAACGCATGTAATACCAATAATTATATTGGCCACAGGAACAGTTGACAAAAACTTTGCTGCAAATCTCCGTATAATACCAGGGAATGATAAAAAAGAAATATTCTGTCAACTGCAAAAAGCAATACTTGGCACGGCCCACATAATCAGAAAAGTTCTCTTACAGACTGTCCCTGTTCTTAGGATCAAGGTTTGATCCCGACAGATGAGTAACACCGGCTGGAAATGAACACCCCAAGACAAAGAAGAAATAATAATAGTAATAATAATACTAATGTGGTAGGTCACCAGAGACAGTCATGCATCTCCTTTGCACATGTGGAAAATACGCCTCCAACCTATACATAACAAGGCATGACAATGCATTAAAAGTGTTATACTATTACTTAAGACAAGCTTACGCCATCCACAATAGATTACTGATGAAATATAAATTAATAAACGCCATAAACAACAAAATAGTAGAAACCAAACATAATTTTATACATTAAAAATATCTTCAAGCATGACGCCATAACGCCATAACGCCATTAACCGCCATATGAGAAAGTGGCGCTCGCTTCCATAAATTGGATTTCATGATAGGTACGCGCATACTCTCGAAATATCTAGTGCCATGTGCTGGGACGGCAAAGTTAATTTGTAAGAGTAGGGACTGAGAATCCACTCTATTTATCACCAGGTTAACAAGAAATCTGCCACTGGCAGCAGCTCTTCCGCTTTGTAGAGAGTCCAGATTGTGCCTAGTTAGTAAATCCTCATAATTTTTGCCCAGTGGTGCATAAATCTGGTCAACTATGTATGATGGGAATTTTGGAAAAAAATGAATCCTCTCTAAGGCAATCTGTTGATAGTGGTAATACAAATTAGTACAAGAGCAAAAAAAAACATCTTCATAACGTTAAGGTCAGGAAACGATTTGCAAGAACGTACTAAAAACCTTAACAACTATTATTAGCAATTTCAGTTATGTGATCATTAAAAGACAGTTGAGAATCAAAAAGTACTCCCAGATATCGGATACTTGACTGTCTAGGGATTGTTGTTTGAATGACAGAATAGGAATATAATACAATAGTGTTACATTTAGTGTAAGATATAACAGCGCATTTGTCTGTATTTAGATGGACCCCATTAATATCATACCAGGAACTTATATACGGAGGTTCCTCTGAAGTGCGATACAATCAGATATTATAGAAAAGCACGCGGATGCATTTTATGTCACACTAAAGTTTTATGTATTGACGCACAAGAATATTCCTAAATCCGTTGGTTCAGATGTGATTTGAATTTGACTAATATTTACAACATAAAGTATGTATGCAATTTCAAAATCTCTTCTTTCCCAACAGTAATGTGTTTATGAATTAAAGAAACAATTCGCTTTTATTACATCCTCAATTATCTATTACAAATTCAATGTATGATATTTAGTCTATGACAATATACAGGCTGTCCGTGTTAAAAGGAAATACCCTGAATTTTTCAAGAGTCAACACTTCTTTTTTACAAAATCTCTGAGGCACGTCAACTTTTGATCTTTATAGTTTGAACCGCAATCGATTTCAAACGCATGACGCACCATTGTATTGCCGTTGTTTTGCAAACTTTTAAATGAGATATTGCTCAATAATTAATGTAATTTAAAAATTTTGGGGTTGCATCCATTCCCTGTGGTTAGGGTTGAAGACATGAAGATCGTTTGTCACCCAGATATTATTTCCTTTCCATCAAAAATTGACATGAATCAGCAATTTTATGAAAAAGAAACCTTGATTTTCAAATTTCTTTTTGTCTTCCACGTTTGTTTTTTTCATCTTAAATATCTTAAAAAGCTGATTTCTCGAAAACGAAAGAATGAATTTTGAAACATTTATACCTCGTTGTATAGAAAATTACGTAAGCTTCTAACTCAATCACTAGTGAAATTAAAAAAAAATGGGGTGACAGCCCTGCGGCTAGAAAATGGAAGCTATAAAGATCTTTTGTTCTCTGATAATTCTCCCCCTTCGATCAAAAGTTGACGTGTCTCAACGATTTGTAAAAAAGTATTGATTTTCCTACTAACAACATGTATGTACGTATGTATGTATATATTCACAGTCAATATAATAAATTCATTTCTATTTGCGTAATTTTATCACATTCATGTCATATATTTTTTAACTATAGCATAGTACAGGAACAATATATAAAAATAATTTTCGTTTTAGACGTCCGTAAAAAAGATCACACAAATGCGTTGTGAAATATGGTGGTTAAGCCTGGAGAATAATTGTCTTTGCGACACATCAGTTACCTATATAATTTCCTCCCCAGGGTAAACCGTGGGCAAAAACAAAGCAATATATTACCGATGGAAAACGTTTCTTTTTTTACCTTTAATGACGAAAAGCTATCTACAAATGCGTGTGTTTCTTTATAAAATTTACGGTAGTTACATATGGTATTGGTCACGTTGCAAGCGAATGAATATTACATGAATCATAGAAGACTGTTACTGTTTAACGAAAACATTTAATGTATTACAGATCCACAATATAATTCGTAACAATAGTGGCTCTATAATATTTGTAGGAAATAGATATTCATCAAAATCCTCCTTATATGAGTACCACATAGAATCAGCACCTTTACATATATATGTTGTTTCTAATTTAAATGAGCATTTAGAACTCTGGTCAGTTAAAGATACATTTGCTAAATGCATTTTTTTGCCTTTCAACAAGCAACAGGTATGCTTTCCAGTTACACATTCATTAGAGTAACCTGTATAGCAACAGTATAATCAGTTTGTATTGATATATATTTTAAACATACTGTTCCGATTACTCCTCTCGCACAAATTATTAATTAATTCGGGACGACACGTGTTTCGGGAATACGTGGATACCCATTATCAAGTCGAATAACCGAATGAGCGCGAAACTGACTTAAACTGGAACCATGCAATAATTTCCCTTCGCCTTTCACACCCTCCACCAATCCCCAAACATACATACAACCTTCTACTACCCTCGAACGCAGAATTCTTAGAAGGACCACACACCGATTCTCAAGTGT
>JARFOC010047536.1:0-21430 GCA_031763485.1 Osmoderma eremita | reverse complement strand
TACGCCTTGCGTTTTCTTCGACAAGCACGCAGCCTCCATACAACGCTTGTTGGATACTGGCCTCATGCGCCGTACTACCAGTTCATATATACATATGTATAAGCATAACGGTGTGGCAACTATGTCGATATTTTACATTGCTAGTAGGATTCAAGCTCTGTCGTGGCCAGCAGTGTATAGCCCTATTATTGGGCGAGCGACAAGATGTTCGCTTCTGCAGTCTACAATGCAACGGATATGCCAACGAATATCTCCATGGTTAAGCCCGTTTGACACGATGCTAGATTTGTCCAATTTTCGTACTATATCTATCATACATTTGACACTACACTAGAAAGTCGAGCTAGTTTACATCATAGATTTGATCCTATTTTTCTATTCAAGTTCCTTACTAGAAATGCAATACGCATGTGTGAAATATAATGCCGGCCCAAATCAAAAAGCCGGAAGTTGTAGAAAATAAACCTGACTCATTGTATTTATAGTCGTAACATAACCTAAACCCTAAAGATACAATATACTTGAGTTAGCAGTGATATACTGATGAAGTTATCGCCAATGTACTATTTGACAACTACAACTTCATTCCAATCTTCAAGTATAGTAACAAGTATAGTTTCTAGAATGAAAGATTGGATGACAGCTAGCATCGTGTCAAACGGGCTTTACTTATTAATAGAGCCCTGCGCGGATACAACTTTTCCTATTCGCATCCGAACCGTATTCGCATCTTTACTATCCGCAAGCTTTATATCCGCATTCTATCCGTATCCGCATTTAATAATTATGATAAATATTATATAAGAAAAGGTAAAGGCATTTAGAACAAATATTTTTTTAAAGATGCAAATATAAACAAATATTTTGCTATTATAAAAAAATTAAATGGGAGCTGCTGATAGTAATTTCATGATCTCCAAGTACTACAATTATTTATACACATACGAACGCCTAATATACGTGACAAAGCAATAACATAAAGTCCTGTACGTATACCAAATGTATTGCTGGATTGTTTAAATCAATTGCTCAGCAATACAGTGTTATTCCTCTTTTCATGTCACAACTATGTTATGTACTATCAGACAAAACTAAACCTGGCTGATACCACAAGCAAAATAACTATACAGACTATTCACTAGATAGGGCGACTAGAATGATTTATAGAAATTCCACTGGATGTCGCCACTATTCGCTCCGACACGTAACGTAGTCCGAGTACGGTGCAATGTTGCCAGTTTCCGTCGTAATGTATTTGATGTAGATACACGATATAGGTACGAACCTTTCGTTCGAACTCTGCAGGCAATTCGAAGAAGGGCTAGGAATGAGAAGTATGTGTGGGATACAATAAAAACAGTTACTTATATACTGTAGATGCATTAATATAAATAGATAAAAAATCATAGAAACTGTTGACAACGTTGCGCATAAATTCACTGCTTTTGTGGCGCCATCGTATGGCGCATAGAGCTAGTTACTGCCGACAGGGAATCAAAGCAAGCCCTTTGCCTCCTTTTCGGACTTCCAATAAATTGCATTTAGTGGACTGTCTATATATTACCTTGTCTGTGCCGATACCCAGTAAACCTGCACGAAAGTGAACCTTGTTTATAGAAGATATTTCGCCCGTATGCATAAATGCGGTTTCTTAAAGGAAAAGGGCCTACATTAGAAAAGCATTAAGTTTATAAAACATGAAAAATAGAACAATACAACAATGGCCTATAAATATATGGCTTTCATATCCTGCCGGCTTACTTTAGCTTACACAGTTCGAAATTTTTTATATATCCTGGATATAATATTGTATATATTTTTGATTGGAATCATCTGGGTCCTATGATTATTAATTTTATTGGAATATTTCTTGGTAGTAGCGAATTAAATCGGCACTATTCTTTTGCGTTACATTTCGGATTAAACCTAAATATTACATTTAACGAATGACCGCAAAACTTCTCATGGTTTTCTCATGGTATGTCCATAAAATATAGATGTTTTTCATGTTGTTAAAACTTATTTAACTAATAACCACGGGAAAATAACATTATCAAAAACAACTATGTTCAGATACGGATAAACCGCAATTCTGCGTACTCTATTCGCATCCCACCCGCATCGCATTTTTCGGAAAGGCGAATTTATCCAATCGTACTTTTAATGTTGATTACTGACAACGCAAATTTAAATGTTAATCACGTGTCTTTCATTGTTTTCATAATCATACAGTCTATTTTTCATGGTTCTCTAAGAAAATAACCTTTGCATAAGCGTTTTAATTTCTCGAAGCAATTCATCGTGCAATATCTTCACAATAACATATAATAATACAAACAAGGTACAGAATTCAGCAAGTACACTCCTACATTAACACATCTTCAGTATTAAATTATGTATGCACTCCCACATAGCCTTTCCACTTGAAATGTTCTGAATGCTTCCCGTGTCAAAATATGTATAAATCATATGGACGAGTAGAAAATTATACGTTTATAGAAACGCAATCATTAAATGGGAATGCAAACTATTCGCAATTCGAAAACTTTATCAAAAGCGATAAATAACAAGTTTATTAACGATGAAAAAGCAACTGTACAGGCTCTATATGGGTAACTTTCTCAATATTAAAGATACAAAATCGGTTAAATAGACAAAGTTGTTCAGAAAATAGTTATAGTTGATGCTAATGTCACATTTACTATTCCGTGTAAGGTTTGTGAGATATTCAAGGAAAATTGAAAACTTCCAAAAACTTCAACGTCAAATATGTTCACAACCCCTTAAGATAAAATAAAGCTGAAAACTGTTTCTACTACAGTTTTTTATGTAGAATTTAATAATGTCACTTAAAAATCCATGGCACTCTTTATTTAGGAGATATAATACAAACCTGTATTTTTTAAAATGGATGTCAACATTGATCAATGTTGATAGTGGCGGTCTAAGAGCAGGATTGTTCCCGGAGTGCTACGCCTCACATTATTTTCCTTTCTGGTTTTCTGCTGAGGATGGCAACTTAGTTGCCGAAATACGTATACAGAGTTCTTTACTCAACAAGGTGGTAAGGGGTATTTTTAACTTAAATGTAGTTACTTTGTTTAAGAATTAGGCTAGCTTTTTCTGTGGAAACTGCGCATTTGCTGCAATCTCGCATGTGGATGTTTTTGGTTTGTAATTTACATACGCTAAAGCCCTTTCCTCGTCTTCCGGTTTAAATTCCTTTTCTGCAGTACATGGTTTACTAAAGGCGTCGTATTTAATAAAATTATTTTCCAGCTTAGAAAATAACTTCTTATCATGCTGCCTCCTTTCCATGTAGCGTTGGTAATACATTTCACTAGCCTCAATGCTATTTCGATTGCTAGCATAATAACAAAAAAGCATATCAGTTCTTTTTTGGTAGCTATCAGAGAAAAATAAGCATTTATATGACACCATGGAACTATGACTTCTATTTAAAAAAATACAAGTTTGTACTATATCTCCAAAATAAAGAGTGCCGTGGATTTTTAAATCACATTATTGGATTCTACATAAAAAACTATACTAGAAACAGTTTTCACCTTTATTTTATCTTTAGGGATTGTGAACATATTTGACGTTGAAGTGTTTGGAATTTTTCAATTTTCCTTGAATATCTTACAAACCTTGCACTGGACAACATATGTGACACTAGCATCAACTACCTATTACTCTATTTTCTGAGCAACTTAGTCCATTTAACCGATTGTATTAAGAATATTAAGAAAGTAGAAGGAGATAGAAAATGGACGCCCTGTATAATATACTTTGTAGTTATTGCCGTCAATCACGTTAAAAATTTAATACACGCACTCTAAGAATTCTGTCACGGTCTAGTTGCAACACTTTCTACTCCGTTTCATAATGACGATTTTTTTTTCATGCATAGACCGCCACCATCGCGAGTATTGCATTTGTTTTCGTTATTAATTAGGCGAGACGTAAAAGTCAAGGTGATAGACATCTTGAATTAACTTTAAAAGTCTACATACACAAATGGTACACAGTTATATTATTGTTTAAACAAATGTTACGTAAATAATATAGAAATACGCAGAATTATTATACGGTAAATTCGTGTTTTGTTTAAGAAAACTGATTATAGAATATGTAGTATATATAAACTGATTACTTTCAATGCATTTAAAGTTATAAATGACACATCATTTCAACAAAAATGAAAAGGAGGCGAATTATAAGTATTACTGTCATGCAGGTTTTGTTTTAGTTTTATTTCATTCAATATTACCATAATATTGATTTACCTCTCACGAGAAAGCCATTACAAGTTCGCGGACAAAGAAATTTAAAAAAGGATAAACATGATTTAAAAAACGCTTTGTTTGCGATTTTAAGCAGTACTTAACAACATGTAGGTAGTTTTCGTTGGTGGAAGAACCAAGAAGGCGTGACAATATCATCTGTAAACAATGTCATTGCCACCACACTACTCGCACTTAACTCTGTAGGCAAATACGGAAAGAACGCCAAGATTTATAATCATATTGTGAAATAAGTTATTTAAATTACATACAAATATATCTACTAATCAAAACGTTATTGAACAATATATTAGTTACAATACTTTGACAAAAAAATTGGCAATCGTAGTTCATAATAATACCATGAAAAATAAGGCAATATTGCAATATGCATACGAGGTGTGTAAATTAAGTAATGAGACTGAGAAGGTAGCGTTTGATATGGCAACACTAGAAGCACGGGACATGGAGGGGCGACAAGTGGACATTGTATACGCGTTCAGTGCAAGTTTGAATTCGATCAAGTCATTTGGTTGTCCGTTGTGGTTTTTTCCGTGAACCCGGATTTCGTAGTGCGTTCTACAAATGAAACACATTAATTTCGAGCAACAGTGTGCTATCAGGTTTTGTTTCAGACTTGGACGAAGTGCAACAGAAACTTTTGCAACTTCCGCAGGCCTACGGATACAGTGTTTTCTCAGAAGCCCAGGTTTTTTCCGTGATTTAAGGCATTTTCAGAAGGAAGAGAGTCGATGGGAGATGAGCCACGCAGCGGAAGGCCTTCAACTGCAAGAACCGATGGCAATGCTGACAAAATTCGCGATCTTGTGCGTTCAGATCGTCGGTTGACGGTCAGAATGATCGGGGAACAATTGAATTTGTCTCACACCACCGTTCATCAAGTTTTGACCAATGAAACGGGAATGAGAAAGATCTGCTCGAAAATGGTTCCAAAAAACCTTTCGCAGGAACAAAAGGACATCAGGTGAGAAAGGTGCCTTGACTTTTTGGAATTGATTGAAAATAATGAAAAATTTTTGAAACGTATCATTACTGGTGATGAGAGTTGGGTATTCGAGTATGGCCCGGAAACAAAACGCCAGAGCATGGAATCGCATGGAAAGCCCAAGAAAGCAAGAATGAGCAAATCAAAGATCAAGAGCATGCTGACTTGTTTCTTTGATAACCAGGAAATCGTTCACAGAGAGTGCGTGCCTCAAGGTCAGACAGTTAATCAACATTTTTACCGAGAAGTTCTCGAAAGACTCCGAAAAAGAGTCATGCGTGTAAGACCACACATGAAGAACGATTGGATCCTGCATCATGACAATACGCTTTGTCACACAGCAATTTCCATAAACCGTTTTTTGGCCAGTAAAAATATTTCTGTGGCTCCTCAGCCTCCTTATTTACCTGACTTGAGTCCTTCTGACTTTTTCCTCTTCCCAAGATTGAAAATTCATCTGTAGGGACATCATTTTGGGACACTCTAACATATTCAAACGTCTGTAGCCGACCAGCTAAAGGCGATTCCAATATCCGAGTTACAGCACTGCTATGAGAACTGGAAGAACCGTCTCCAACGCTGTGTGGCTTCCCAAGGGAGCTATTTTGAGGAAGACCACGTTCAATTGTAATTATATTCAAATAAAAATATTTAAAAATATCAGTCTCATTACTTAATTTACACACCTCGTATAAAGAAAATGAGAAGGAATAAATTTCATTCAACATGTGTATGTAACATACATATAAAGGATTGTATCTTTTTGAGACATCCTATGCATGCCCAAATTAATATTCACGCGGTTAAATACATGTTCAAGCAGTGCTTGCATGCATGCATTTCGTTCTTTGTGATATACGTTTTCGTCAAAGACATAAATCCTCGGTAATCGTACGGAATACAAATGCAAACGGGTACAAAGGAACTAACTGAAAATATTTTGACACCGTATTTTTCCTTGAAATTATTATCTTCAGCTGGAATATATTACAATACGACCTGGGTGTAGTTTTATATAATTTATCGTATAAAAGTATATTATTATATCATATATAATTGTGGATTTTGCTTTTAGGGCGTTACCGAAGCTAGCGGTCCAAAAACGGAAACGCAAAATGAGACAAATCAACTAACTGGAATTCCACAAATCGATTACATCTGGGATCCTAATTTACCTAGGGAATTAAATGGATATAATCTAAGTGAATATCCGTTTTACGACAGAGTGCCGAAAAAAATGGATTTCAAATGTGACGGTCTTCATGATGGTTTCTATGCGAGTGTAGCTCACAAATGCCAAGTAAGTATGTATAAAATGCACTACACCTGTAGCTATGGCAATACATTTCATTAATAAAAAATTAAATTTTGTGTTTGTGAAAACAATAATACTTAGATAATAATATGTAAAACAAAGTATAAATTCACAGAATTATAACACACGATTTATAACATTGAAGGTCGGTCCTAAAGTTTAAATCGCTAATATTCGAGTTATATTCAGAGCTTTGGCGTATCATCAATGATGGCGTTACCAAAATAATCTACAATTCTGTTTGTACTTCAGCAACTTTTAAAAATTGACTTACAGCCTAGGATCTTCAGATTATTAAACTTATTATTGTAACAAAGTTACTGATACAACTCCACTCATCTTTAAAAAGGAAAATCTGCCAAAATACTTCAGCTTTCTATATAGCTGTCAATCTGCTGTCAATTAAATGTAACTGAGGTGACAGATTTAATCAACATGGTCGCCATTAAGCTTCTTTACCTATAACCTATAACAGACGAGACCACAGATAGCGCTAGTGTCGACATGGCTCCTACGTTTCTTATCTTTAACTCTATAATCTTTGAGCTACGACTTATTGAGAGATAATATAGTAAGGAGAGATGGGTCACTTAAAACGTTAAAATTGTGTGCCTATCCCTTTGGTGGTCTGCGAACCCAACTAAGCAGACTACCGCGCCAAATCTCATATATTTCGAACTTGACAGGATGCATAATGCCATCTAAAATTCTATTCATTCTTCTACACAAGTTTTCTTTCGCATAATGTCATTCACAAAATGTGCCAAAAAGTGTATGCTTTCTCTCGTGGAGATTTTTAAGTAGCACATGTTCTATTTCTGTTCGATTAACGTATTCCTGAAAGTTATATTCACGATTGCAATTAACCTTTTTGCTTACCAGACGGAATACGATAAACACACTGTTCGGATTACTCCTGCCGCACAAAATTGTTAAATCTAGTTATTTTTCAAACACAATAACGCACCAACCAGCTTTAACAATAATTTTATTCACGTATTAACTTCTACAATAGCAACTTCCACACTAAAGACTCTGAAGAAAAACATTCGCGCCAACAGTAATCTACCCTACTCAACAAAAACGTAGCCATTAGGAGTATAATTACACTAAAAAGTACAGTGGGCTCCAGGTACCTGGCGATGCGTTAACAAAATAATAATTAATTCGGGACACGTCAATATCTACAGACGAAATACACAATAATAATAAAAATAACGATAATGATTAAACAGTAAGTAAAAACCAAAAGAACTACTACCAACTAAAGGAATTATAATATAAATTTAAAATCCTCTATGCAGACTTCTAGAATTTTATACTCAGAGCCCTCTATTGGTCGAGTACCCCTGGTTTACACCAAAAGTATACTAGTCCACCCCCCTGGACTTATTGTTACATCAGCACATATGAATGGCATATGTCACCGGCGGTATGACATAATGATGATGACAGACAATCGTACGACAATGTAACAGCCAGGTGACAGCGACATATAAATGCATAAGATGCATATGTAGATCTTCTATATACATAACTTAAATCATTTCTACACGTATTATGAATTCGTAGCTGAGGTATTATCAGTTATACGTAACTAATGTATTATAACCTTAATAATTGTCAATAAATGTTTCACATAATAAAATCATTCAGGTGCGAATCCACGATGAAACTTTCAGATGAGTTTTTTGTGTCACGACACAAAAAAAACTCAAACAAAAGTTTTATGAACCAAGTTTCATATGACGTTTTATAATAAGTCACGAAGTAAACGACTGTTTCCACAGTGGTTGTTGAGCTTTTTGTGTAATGACAAAAAACTCATCAAAAAGTTTCAACACGGATTCGTACGTGTAGAGTTGATGATACGGAAAAGTGTTCAAATTAACGGCTTTTGCATATAACTTACTATGCAATATCCAAATTGTGTATAGTTGGTAATCTGACGGTTAATGAAATCTTTCTGAATATGTTCAATAATTTCTGATGATACCGTTTTCTTTCTTGCTTTTAAGTGTTCATATTTACAGGGCGATTAAATTATATTTTGCTTCTTAAATAAAATATATAACAAAAAAAATATCCGGACTCTCAGGTCTCAGAAAGCGTTCTCATATACAATGGTTTGAAAAAACTTAAAAATTTGTTCAAACTGGGCCCCATTATGCTGAAATAGAAAACCATTTTTCAAAAGATCGGGTCTTCCGTCACGTATCTCATATCAAACAGACGCTTTTTGAGAGTTTTGAGTATAATAATGCGTCACCCAATGAGAACTCAGCCCTATAACTTTAGCTGTGCCTACTTCGTTCGTCAATCAAGTCGTCCTTAGGCAGACCATGTAAATATATCTTATAGGGATGGTACCTCGCCTTCTTCAATATTTTGTGGATAGTAGTTGAACCCGTAAGTCTAAAATGTGGATTTTCTTGCACAAAATATTTAGCAAACGGTCTTCTAGTACTGATGATCGACCAGATTTTTGAAGACCTCGAACTCGTTCAAATTCTTTAAATTTTTATCACATTTTGCATGCCGGTGAAGTGAATTTCACCAACCACTTCTGTTTGGGTGCGCAATCTGTCTTAACTAATTATGCAAAGAAATCCAATTCTGACCATTTTTCAAACGATAAGGCACAAAACTTAATAGAAATTCGAAACGAACTGCATGCAATAGATGTTAATTGCTCAAATGTAGTAGAATATATGTGTATCTTTTTAATGTTCTTTTTCTTTAAAACAATCATTAGAAACAAAAAAAAACCCTTAGCACAACAGCCAATAAATAGCTCTGGATACGTATTTGTTATTAGGCCTGTTTATTTGTCTTGCACTAAAAGTTCGGAGTATTTGAAGTTTGAACCCAATGGAGTAACTTAGAGTAGCAATATGTTTTGGTATAAATAACCTACAACAACTGACAACTAAACCTAATCAACGCACCATAACCCGTATTGAAAAATGCCCGCTCTATGTACTTAACATGGATTAAACTTCAAATACTTTTTAGGTTATGTCATCCAAATGTGTTTGAATTGTTTCGATCGTTTTAACCAAAACATAATACTCCCTTTATTCCTGCTTTATACTTGGAGAAGAAAGAACATGTCCTAGTTTGTCCTCAGAACAGTACTCAAGTACAAATAAACACAGTTGGAATAGAGATCTGGGACAAATAAACGCATCAATTTTGCTCTTTTTACAAAGAGCAGGTGGAATAAGACATATTAATACTGCATGTTGAATAAAACACTGTGGAATTCCGTAATGAAGTACTGAAAATCATTAAAAAGAATAAGCATTAATGGGACAACTTTTAGAACTCTTAAATTCTCAGGTAGCTTTGTATAAATCAATAATAAACATTTATGTTTGTTTTTCAACATTATTCTTGATATTTGCAAATAATAGGATGTTAGCAAAAAAGGTGTTTGACTCACGTTTCTACCGTTACTTCAACCGTGTAGGTGGCACAACATTCTCTATGTGATTTGCATAAATAAGTTTTTGCCTAAAGATATTTTAATGACAACCCAATTAAAATATTACTGTCAAATATCAGGGCGCTACAAATTCCATATAAAATTACTGGACTAATATAACACACCTATATGCATAATAATACATAGATATATGTAATAACAAATTGTACGTCATAGATATGTATAAATTTCCCAAAGTCAAATTTTCGAATATTTGAATATTTATATAAAAAATGCCATTGACACTGGAGAAAATTCCTATCTAATATTAAAATATGTGAATTTTTAACCATACCCTTCTGGATTTACATTTATTAATATTAAATAAACATCCCATATTTGTATTTTCCAAAGCTGGTTTGGACGAAAATACATCATACTATTTGATGATGGAAAAAACCCAAACCGTTGTACTGAATTATTTTGATCAGTTGTTACTTTCTCATAGGGAAATTCCTTTGTTATTTTTTAGGTGATTGTGTTTATAATACTTGTATAGATAGTCCATGTGTTCGCTAAATATGATTTCCACCAAGGATATTAAAGTGTTTGAGCTAATTATTAGTCATTTTAGTAATCAATAAGTTAATTATGACAAGGAATGCTTCCCTCTGTTACTTCAACCTAATGCAATCAGGTAATGAAATAAAAGTGAATTTGAGGTAAAGATCACCGCAGAAACATCCAACAGTACTATACCCATCCTGGGGTTTCTCATGGAAGTATCGTAAGTCCAGTCCTAACGTGCTGTACACATCTGATTTGCCGATATCCAGGACAATAAGATTTGTGGATGGTACCACCATATTAGCAGTAGAATCAGATCCAACAGCAACGTCTTAAACTTAAACCTGCGACTTTTACTAAATTAAATGTTTGTAGGTCCTCCATCAATATTTCTATTCTATATTTTATGACAATGTCGAAACTTTAAATTTGTTGTTCAGTGTTATCTACGTACAATTGTCCAGATAACAGAAAGTTATTTCTTACGATTTTTAAACACGTTTGGCAAAATTATTGATTGCGTTCATATTTCAATTCTTTGTAATTCTAAACCCATTCTTCAACGGAGGCTTTTGTTTCTGCATCAAATCACAGTAAGCACGGGGCATCCCACGTCAAACGGCACAACGGGGAATTACAAATTCAATTCATTCACGAAACAAATGTGCAGTGACGTAGCCGAAATTTTTTAGCTTATTTTATTTCTTTTTACTTGATTAGTACAGATTTTTAAATATATTTTCTATAAATCCTGCCCTCAGAAATAATGATTGCGTCAGTTTATTTATTGTCGAATCGTAATGAAAACTCATTTACATTTCCAAGTTTCTATCTGTTAGCGCCTATGTTTGTGCAATATTCGACGCTGTGAATTTGGCTTATAAAAATACCTCGGGCTTATTTTTCAAGCAGGAGATATTGGAAATAGCAATAAATTCAGACAAGAGCTTTGCTAAACACAGTAAAATGCCTTTGGAAAGAATAAAGACATAATGTTTACCAATTTAGCTTCAGTAGCCAAAAGAACGTTGCTTAGGTCGCATTACATATTTCCTCCCAAACCACTGCTTCAGGAGATAATCCCCCTTGGAACCACATCTTATCTGATAAATAAAAAAAATCATATGATGGTGTACGTTTTGTTAATATATGTATGGTACTCAGTTGTTCCAATCAACTTACCAATAAACTAATTATAAGTAAAGACTTGTTTGCGGACTTTATACATTTGTCCTTGCCATTTCATTTATTTAACTAATTGCAAAATATTATTGTGCACGATGCATCATGCCCACACAAAAACTACCTTGACATCACAAGTATTTCTAATTTTTTCTGCCAAGATGTAATATTTCTCTCTCTCCGAATAGAGAGAATAAATTTACAAGCACCGACCTTTACAAGCGCCAAATTATGCAACACGATCGCGTCGTTGGACGCGTGCGGATCATCACAAATTCACATCCGCAACCTAGAAAAAAATATTTCAATAGAAAGTATCCGTTTAGAATTTTACTTTTATTTTTGACGTTGGCACTGTATTGGCACTCGCGATTTATGCCCATGTAAAATGAAAGGTACTATTAAGTGACATACTTTTCGTAGTGGTACATAACACTACATCACTAAAATTTTAAAGTCTACTGCGTCAGATGGAAGAAAGAAAACTACTGCTAGAGCTGAAGATTAACGTTGAATGGCAGTATGAATTTTTTGATGTGACTTCTAACCAAGTCCAATTTTTTGTACTAAAAAATATCAATAGACCACCCTCTACCATCTCCCACTTAATTTTGAAAACATATACCTACTTTCCGATTGGTATGAAAACTCCAGTTTAGGTGTTTCAGTTGTCAGCAACTGCCGACCAATATCCATTTTGTCCAATCTTATTAGAACTTGAGTTGGCTATCTATAAATATATTTATCCATCTGTGGCTAACTAAACCTTCGTATCGTAGCGTGGCTTTTTGGCCAAGAAATCAACCGTCACAAATTTGGAGCACTGTCAGAATCAGAAGTACTAGATACACAAGACCCGGTTGACGTCATTTATACTGACTTCTCAAGAGCTTTTGGTCATATCGATCATGGAATTTTGTTGCAAAAAATGGGTACCCATACGTAGAAAGTATTTAGTAACACATGACTGGCCGTTAGTTTTTCGTGTCGTGTCGCTCCGACAAGCAAGGCAAGATCTGGAGTTCCACATGATTCTATTTTGAGACCATATATGTTTTTACTTTTTGTCAACGATACTCCGCAGGTTGTTGACTGTGATATGCTGATATGCGGTGATAACGTTAAGATCTTAACTAGTATCTCCTCCGTAGCTTACTGTTTGTTACTTCAGAGTAACCTAGTATCGATGCACAGTTGGTGTGTGCTTAATGGACTTAATTTAAGTATTGCCAAATGTAAGATACTTACATTTACCAGGAAAAACTGTCCTACTATGTACAACTACTCCATTGCCACAATGTTGCTGATGCCCTGTGATAAAACTAGAAATTTTGGTGTTGTATTTGATCGCCAGCTTTCGTTTACTAACCATATTCCTGACACGGTTTCTTTTGCAACAATGATGACAGGCTTTGGCATAAGAAATACAATATTTCTGCTACAAAGATGTTATTTTTGTCTTTGGTGCGATGGAAGCTGGATTACGCTGTCGCAGTATGGGGCATATACTACAATGGGTATACAGAAACACTGTGCAACGGCGCTTTCTTAAATATTTATCGGTGAAAGAGGTTTGGTATCCACATAAATTTAAGACACAAAATTATGTAGATACCAATCCTCTTTCAGCGATATATATTCCTCTTTAAATTATTGTACAATAAGATCGACCTACCTTTTCTGTTGGACAAGTTACAATTTCAGTCAGTCAGTCAGCACTGCGCAGTATTGGTTTCTATCCGAAACCAGTTTGCACCAACCTAATGATAATAAGGCACTCCTTACACCAATGGCTGCGTCCAGGCGACACAGCAGTTGCAAGTCACTGGTGTACTATACTAAAGTTGAATTGTTACGCTTACTATATACAAACATATTAAAAGTTTAATTTCAATCGAAACAAAAACCTATTAATGATGTTAACATCTATTTTGTTTCAAAGGTCTATCATCACTGTCTGGCTGGGGTGCGCTACGATTTCCTATGCGCCAATTATACAGCGTTCGATCAAAGGACTTTCATCTGCCATTTCGTTTCCGAAGTGGATTGTCTAAATTCGAAGAATTTTTGGCACAGGTAATGCCTATTAACATTGTTTAACGCTGTAGTCTAGAAAATGATGTAATTTGTTATGAATATATTATTGCCTTATATTATGATGATTTCTGATTACGGCATTTCACCTCTGGAAATCATTATAATGCATAGGAGTACCACGATTTCTCTAAGCTTTCCTAAATACTAAATTCCCACCTGCATTAATGTTCATTGTATTGCATCCTCTTGTACTTACATACAATATTAATATGCTTCTGATCTATTTCCTGTGAACAACCCATTGTAGTGTACATATTACATAAGCTATTTGTTACATTGTTGAAGTTCTTAGTTAATGTTACGTCTATCTTCAATACACAGCCTTCACAGCAGTAACAATAACATTTTTTTGTTTAGAAACGATGCTTTGTACAAAGCTACCACAACAACTACAGTAAAACCCCCGCCAACGCCACCACAGCCTATATACACTCTCCCTCCACAACCAGCTGACAGTGCCGTACCGATAGTACCAATCTTAGGGAGAAGACCGGAAAGGCCAAGAAGACCATACCCGAGGCGACCCAGACCGTACGATTATTATGATGACGAATACGACGAGGAAGAGTATTACGAGAAACCCGCAAGAAGGCAAAGACCAAGATACAGACCAAGAGTATATGATGACGAATATGAATACGAAGAGGATGATTATATTAGACGACCCAACGGACGTAGAAATGAGAATAGAAGGCCATATAAATCGCGAGGTGCGAATAGGTAAAATAATAAATGTAAGAAAAATAGAATTACAGTACACGCTTACTTATTAAATTGTAGACGACGTCCATACGATGATGAACAATACGATGATCAGGATGATGATAGAAAGCAAGATGGTGGACGTAGAAATTCGGATGAAGGAGGCAAAAGACCGTTAAAAAGCAGACCGTTGGATAGCGATGATAGAAGACCGCACGACAGGCCCAGAAACAAAGGTTATAGAAGACCGATAGATGATGAATACGAAGAAGATCCACCGCCAAGACGTTTGTCTGACAGAAGAAAAAATAAAAACCGCGAGGAGAACAGAAAAAATAAAGACGGCCAAGAGGAAGAAGAAATGTTGCGTAAAACTAGTAATCGTAACGACAGACCGAGAAATAGTTACGACAGAAAACGAGAAGACGAATTCGTTGGCGACGATAAACCTAAAAGCGACAGGGACAGAAATAACAGCGAAGAATCTAGCAGTAACGAAAAACCAACCGGAAATAACGAAAGAAATAAAAATGAGGAAAACGACGACAGACCTTTACAGAAACCACCGTCGTCTATTTACGAAAGGAAAAGACCAACACTCAAAGTGAGACCACCAGTGCCGATACGCGAGCAAGCCAAATATTCTCCCAAAGTACTTAAATCAACTACACCTGAACCCGCGGAGGAAGATTATTATTATGACGAGGTGGAAGAAGACACCAAACAGAAAGAAGAATCTAGGCGATCATACGCTGCCGATAGCTCTAGAAAGTTTACGACCACAACTCAGGCGAGCGTAAAACGGGATTATCAAGGCAGAAGAAAACTTGAACCTAACGCAGACGAACTCGAACCTAGTACAAGACGAGAAAAGCCCAAACGACCAAGGTACGGAGAAGATACTTTCGGTAGCAAGGACGCAAGATACTACTCTAACAGAAAAGTACCAGTTCAAGAAGAATATGACGATTATGAAGAAAATAAAAGCGAGAAAGTAACGAATAATTCTGAAAAATCAACAACTACGGCGATAAAAGAACCTCCTAGAGAGCCTGTAGTGAAAGTCCTTAAAAGGCCTTTCTTACCTAGTCGAGGGGGTAATCCGTATACCTCCAGAGGTTTATTACCCGTAGGATCAAAAGCTATGGAATCATCTAGTGTCGATGAAACGCAAGAGACGCAAAATTTAGGGAGGAATCCGGAAGTGAAATCATCGACAAGCGCAGACGATGACAGACCGTTTAAACAACCAATCGTTGTAAAGGTAGCTACCAGAAATAATCAAGATGATGAAGAGTTTAAAACAGTACCGAACCGACCAGCTACGAGAATAGTAAAAATACCTTCTACGTCCACGACTACTACAACAACTACGGAAGAGCCAAAAATTGTTGAGAGGAACCCGCTGGATTTAGATGAAAATGAATATGATGTTACGTTAAACGACGCCCTAAATCCGACGTTGCCAAATTTGCCGATTAGAAATTTTCCTACCGGATTCAGCTCACAAAATGATTACACTTATAATGCCGTACAAAGACCTAGGTACGTTATTGATCCTGTAATAAATCAAGCAAGCTCAGATTACGTTTACAGAATAGAACAACCAGAAGCTAATAACATAAGGTACAAAAGTGTGCCAGTATATCAGAGCTTCAGGCAGAGTCCTAGGGTAACGCAAGCAATATATTCACCCTACTAAGAAATGTTGTTCCTAAACAAAATTGTTAATAACGGTTGTAAATAGAAGAATATATGAAATAGTAGAAAAGGAACATTATGATTATCGTTTATGATATTGGATATTTTTTATGCAATATGTATAGTGATAATAAACATCGAGTTTTTTAATGTTATTTAACTTATTTAGATATTTTGTCTCTTTTATATACGACTATAATTTCCATTTCTACCTGTAATGCTGCTGATTTGCGTCAATTTCTATTTTCAAAACTTTCTTATGCAAATTAATGCCATATTCTGTGAACTTTTGATAAATTATTTATGTACAGATAGTAGATGAACAATATAAATTTAACAACACAAAGAGTGATTTAAAATTAATTTTGATTGTATCGTATGTGGTTGTGTTATTACAAAAAGCTCTTGTTATGAAGATATCAATAATTCTTCCTGTATTATATGGATGTTAGAATAAATTTACAAAAACTAATTTTAAGTTTTCTTTCATTGGTAAGTTTCTTTTAGGCATATTGGTTGGGATGCTAAATCCAATTTCATAGCTAATGCGTCGCAGACTTTATTGCAAATCGTCGCAATCGTTGCCAGGAGTACCTGACATACGCCACCTAGAGGACATAGGTCAACCAATCGGACGGCTGCAATAGACGTCGGTAATGTCGGTAACGATTTCCGCCAGTATCCGGCACGTACTTTCAAAATGAAGGCATATAGATAATACATATGAAAAGAACCATTTTCTTTTGGATTCCTACGCATTAGAAATACATTTTTTTTTCTCGTTCTATATGTATATATGAATGATGTATGATTTTATAAAAGAGGCTTTCATTCGTGAGCGATAAGGTTGAAGGTTGTATTTAAAAGTAAGAACTTTTCTCTATAAAATATACCTTTTTAAAAGATAATATTATATCTGTGGAACAAAAGCTTAATAAAATAGTCTACTATGTAAAATTCCCAACCAGTTCGTTTTCAATAAATTCCGGAACCGAATTATATTTTAAATTCTGGAAAAATAAAATTCCGTTCAGGAATCCAATTTTATTTATGAGAGAATTAAATAATAAAGTTCGCAAACGAATGAAATTTTAAACTCGGAAGGGATCCATTCAAAAACGAACGAATCAGATTTTTCGATTCTCCGCGCCCTGCCAAATAGCATGTCCAAATGACAAACGTTAAAGTGCGTCGACAACTTACCTTATCTATGCAACTGGCAACGCTCTAATTGAAGAAATCATACGCGGACGAAATGTCACCAGATTTGACATTACTATGCATTTGCTAAATGTGAAGTTGTGTTTGGTTGTGTTGGTATGATTTTAACATTATCGCTGTCAAAAGTCGGCTGTTCCATTGTTGTATTTAAAAATATATACTTTTGAGATCACAAAACACATCTGATTGTATAGCAATCCTCACGCACAGACAGCTGTTTTGGGCTACTTATCCCGCATCAGTTGTAAAATATATAACTAAGAAGTTAGCGGAGTAAAAAATTGTTTTTAGTATTTAGTATTGGTGGTATCTCTTAAATGTGACTTATCTTGATTGGCTCCCACATTTTTGGGCTATTTTTGATTTGTTGCTGAAAATATTTATTCTTTAATTGAAAATACATATATCATTTTTTTGTTATCAGAATTGGTGTCAAATTGCTTTGTAACAGACGTTTGGTTGTTTTGGAATTTCCTATTCATAACCCTGTACCTACATTGGTCATCCCATATCCACCACGATAAACAACACAAGCAGCCACAGGTGATTTCCGTTTCCCTGGTAATATTTCACTTTATTATTTTTTATGTCGTTAGGGTTCTTGTGGTTCTTATATTTGTTGATGCTGCTGCCGTTATTAATGTAAATAAGAAGTACTTTTACTAACTGTTAATTATTAGATTGTTTTGCATATTTCATCAAAACTACAATATATTTAATTGTTACAAACAAATAAGTCCTTTCTTCAATTATTATTTCGAATTTTTTACATTTCTTTCGCACAATGTGCTAATTATTGGTGTTGCAAATGTGCCTACCAAAATGGATTTTGCAAGAAAACAATTGGAAAAATATGGTTGGAGAGAAGGTGAGACTATATGATAACTTTTCGAAACTTAAATCTCCGTGATTAATATTTCGAGGTTATGTCATAATTATTGATGTTACTTTCGGAATTTTTATTTATTAGGACAAGGTTTGGGAAAGAATGAAGATGGCATTAATATTGCCATAAAGCCGAAATTGAAATTTGACAATACAGGAATAGGTCATAATGCAAGTAAAGAATTTACTGATAACTGGTGGGATAATGTTTATCAATCTGCGTTAAACAACATTGAGGTATGGAATATACACATATTTTGGGAATAAGTAAAAAATACGTGTGTGACTTAAAAAAGGAAATTTGAAAAAATAAGTGACCAACGTATTCTTTACCTTACCCATATTTTGCTCCATATACGTTGCTGGAAATATATATTTTCATATGTGCAGGTCCACAAGGAAGTAAGCGATAGTGTAACTATAACACGTAAAAATCAGGATTCAATTGATATATCAAACAAGGGTTATTTGAAAGAGTTTCAAAAGAGAAACATTAATTTGGAATATGGATCATTCTTGAAGACTGAAAAATTAACACAAAATGGTACTGTTAATTATAATATCTCAAATATATTCGAAACTGTAACACCAAAAATGCAATGTTTAACGGACGAAGAGTTATTTGCTGCTTGTGGTGGACGTACTGCCCATAAGTAAGTGCAATATATTATCTTTGAGCAAATTATAGTTCCAGTATTCTAGAGCGGCTAGACATGGTATAAAACTCAATGGGAAATTATCTCGATTAGAAAAGCAAGAAAAACTTCTATTAAGAAAACTCCAAAATGTATCGATATGTGACGAGCAAAATGATATTGAACGAAAGATGAAGAAAATAGCTAAGCATAAGGAGAAACAAAAAAATAACGTGGTTTTAATTGATATCAATAATTTTGAAGATGATTCTCGTAGTTCAAGTAGTAGTTCAAGTAAGAAACGCAAGAAGAAAAAGAAATGCAAATCAGTTTCGTTTAATGAAACTGTTACTGAGATTCGCCAAGATTCAATATCAACTATTATTGCAAAATCTTTTATTAAAGATGAAGAAACAGCTGACAATGCCAGTAGTGATTCAAATGTATTTGATGAAGGTTTGTATCGTATATATAATTCAGCCTCATCTACCATTTATGGTGTTGAGATAACAAACTGTAGTGGAGTAAGTACTTCTCCCTGTTTCATACCAGAGCACATAACAGATTCTTTGCTGCGCATATTTAGAGTTCTTACAACATTCCTTGTACACATGTAGTTGCTCTTGATTGCTGTCAACAGTCTATTACCAATTTGTCTTCATTTTAATATTTCCCAGATCATATCTCTTGGGACTGTCTTAGGCTGAAAATATGATCCCTCCTTTGTCTATTGGGTCTAAATCCACTTTGGTTCTCATCTATACCCTTTTCTATGTAGTCTATTTTCCATGATAGTTTTGTATATTTTACTATCAACACTTGGAAAGGAGATTGCTCTATAATTAGCACACTTTTTAAATATTGGTGAAGTTGTTGCTGTAGTCCAGTCTCTCGGTATTGTTTCCGTTTTCCACGCAGTATTAATTATTTTGTGAAGACATTTTATTCTGATATGTATTAATTCATCTTAACTATTAAAGTGTTTTTATAATTATACCATTTCTACTTTAGGAATAGAACAGGATATAGAAGCTAGCAGTGCCGAAGATTATAATCATAATAGCTTCGAGCAAGCACAATGTAGTAAAACAGAGAAATTATCAAAGGCTGAAAGAAAATTAATCAAAAAGAAAAATACAGCAACGCTGCGGTTTTTGCAAGAATTAAATGATTCCATAAATGAGAATGTACCAGAAGTCTTGACCGATGGATGCAAAGCAATTAGTTGCAAACGTAAACCAGATGAAGACAGCAATATCACGTGGTCACCCAAGCGATTGTGTGAATTTCAAAATATTTGGCATAGGAAGCAAAACAAGAATATGAAAAAACATAATAAAGAAAAAGCTAGAAAACATAAGAAGTATGTCGAGAAACGAATAAATTCTATTGCTAAGTCGTTGGATGAGGTTTGTAAGATTTCCGATGGTAACAATAGCTTCGTATACGACAACGTTTGTGCAGTTTCTAGTATTATGTAGCGAATGCAGAATTATTTACGCACACGCATTACATACAGATGTTGTGATGTATAATTAATACTTTTATTTTTATAAAATATTTGTAAGGCCAATATATTTGGCTTGCTGAATTGATGATAATTTATATATTATACTTTTTGTTTGGGTGTATATCTCTTATTTCGTATTTAATAAAATTGTTGCTATAGAATGTTCATTTTTACAAAAAAAGAAAAAGGGGTTACTCGGCCACTAGAGGGCTCTGAGTGTAAAATTGTAGAACCCTGCAAAGAGTCTTTAAATTCTTTTAGTTGTTAGTAGTCCTGTCTTTCCGTTTTTATTTATTGTTTAATTATTGGTATTTTTACTATTATTGTGTATTTCGGCTGTAGAGATTGATGTGTCCCGGATTAATTATTTGTGCGGGAGGTATAATCCGAACAGTGTGTTTATTGTATTTCGTCTGGTAAGCAATTCCAATTGTAAATATAACGTTTCGGAATACGTTAATCAAAACTGTCAATGCTTGTTTATTGCGCAACTTGTGCGGTCACTTTATGAACAGAATTATAGTTAGAAATAGAACATGTTCTACTTAAAAATCTGCACGGTAGAATTGGTACATTTTGTATATGACATTATGCGAAAAAAAGCTTGTATAGAAGAATGAATAGAATTATGTATGGCATTATGGATTCTGTCAAGTTTGAAGTGAGATTTAGCGCGCTGGTCTGTTTAGTTGCGTTCGCAGACCACCAGAGGGAGTATCCTTATTATCTCTGACTGTGGTTACCAAACGTTTTCGAATCTCGGTATCCTTGCTTTAATTCAGATTTTCCGAGAGCGGCTGTCAAATCTAACAAGTACACTTTAGCTGCTTTCGTTCATGTTAATCACAGTAATCATGATCATATAAACACGAATCAAGACTACCAATTGTGATTAG